>MU158935.1:0-46704 GCA_015888305.1 Antheraea pernyi
CGGATTTTCATGCGGTTTTTGCCAGTAGAGAATTTTCACTAATCACGAGGAAGGTTTAGGTGTATAATTTGTCTATGTTTTTTTTAATATCAGGGCAGGACAACGTCCGCCGGGGCCGCTAGTTATTCTATAATACAGGTGATTCATAACTTCGTTTATTGTTACGACTTCAGAAAAATAAAAGAAATCTAATGGTGGTAGAGCTACGCTGAAACTATTACTGGTTTCAGCATGAATGGGTCGGCTCTCCCGGGGTAGTACCACCCTCTCATAGAAAACCGACGTGAAGTAACAGTGCTTGCATTGTTGCGTTTCGTTCGGTCAGTGAGAGCGCCGGAGGCCCACCTCCCCTCCCCTCTTCTCCTCTTCCTCTCCCGCCCCTAATCCCTTCCCCCAAAGGCTGGCAATGCACTTGCGACTCCTCTGGTGTTATTAGTGTTCATGGACGGTGGTGATCACAGAACAGCAGGTGACCCACCTGTTCGTTTACCAATTATGTCATAAAAAAAACATGTATATACTTACATATACATTTTACAATAGGTAATGTTACATAAAATGTACATTACTAAATAAAATAATGTTATTATAAAAATATACACCTTTTTTCTGAAATTGCCTTATGCTTTATGGATTACCCAAAGAGTTGAAGGAATCTAAACCTTTGAACAAACGTAAAGCGCTATTGTATATATATATGCAGTATTTTACTGGAGCAATTATATGTCAGCGTTTCGATTTTCATATATTGCTTGAATTTTCGATGAATAAAATGATGATGATGAAATCTTTGTATGATGGTGGCGAAATTTTTCATGCTCGCCTAATCAGAAGAGTTGCCATCACCACCTTCAGAATTGTATACACAGTCTTAGACTGTTACTGTAAAGAGCTAATAATCTGATTTTCAAAATTCTTTCATTAATAAAGCTACGTTCTCACTTTCAACAGAGGCTATATTTTTTTATATTATATTATATTAAATTTTATTCTTTACTTTATTATTTATTAAACTATTTCTTAAAATTTGTACAATTCTATAATTTATACCCGGTTTCCGAGGTACTTTATCTGTTCAATAGTGTTATCGGTTCGATAGCTTGTCAGATTGCGTTTCAGAACACACAATCATACGATAAATGTCAGTAAAACTCAACGGGCCATTCGACAGTTTATCTAATGGATAACTTTGTTGAGTCGATAACTATTGGTAGTTTAACCGAGTATCTCAGAAACCGGGCGTCAAAGTTTACAAATAAACGAGTATTTTAAGATAACGCTTATGAACAAGAACCGAAATTGTTATGTACTGGAATTGTGTAGTAAATGCAAAGAAAGGTTACCGTTCGATTTATTATTTTATCAAACCTCCATTGTAATATAGAATTCAAATTGACTAGATATTTCAATTGACTTTTCTGTGTGGTTATGTTTGAAATGTCGGTTGTCAAAGTTTACAAAGTATTTTAAGATAACGCTTATGAACAAGAACCGAAATTGTTATGTACTGGAATTGTGTAGTAAATGCAATGAAAGGTTACCGTTCGATTTATTATTTTATCAAAACTCCATTGTAACATAGAAATGATATGAAAATAGAAGTGTAGAAGATACAAAAATTGAAACAACGTAGGTTCTTAGTATTTTGCTGTATCACGGCAGTTGCTTATTACTTGTTTTTTTTTACGATTATTTGTTTTGAATAATATGACCAATATGATGTAACCGTGACCCATTATTATATTTTATATAATCACGTTATATATTTTTCTGTACACCGGATATTTCGGTTCTTGATTATGAATTTTGTTTGCATAATGACGCCGGTTCTCTTCTAAAGTAGACGGTTAAATTTCATTGATTAATTTATGTGTTTTATTGTAAAGAAGTTGCCATTAGATAGATATTTGACAGATACTTTAATACAAAAACGCCGTGTTTATGAACTATATTTTTTTTATTTGTAATTTTACTTCTTTGAATTAAGCATACGTAAAAATCTACGACTGTAGAGGGGCATCGGTGATCGTTTGTAGAAATATTAGAGTAACTGCCGTCACTGATGTTCTTATTTTGTAAAACATTTTGTGATCAGTACATAGTGTTATAAGGTAAATTTGTAAGTTTCAATAAAGATTTCGATTTGTAATGTATTTTTTTTTCTAATGGCATATATTCGGGATCATATTATTCTGTTTTCATTTTCCATGTTAATTATCTTACTGTTAGTCGTTCAGTTTTAATTATTGAATATTTAATCCTTGCCTTTAACATTAAAGTAGACTTTCACAAAAAAAGTTTCATTTTGAATTTTTTTTTTCAAATTAAATTTCTTTTTATATGTAAATGTCAATTATGTAGTTGTAAAAATACGCATTCACGAAATAATATACACTGTTAATGTAATGTTTCATTAAAAGTGGTAAAAAGAGAATTAACATAAGACAAAAACGTTTCGTTTGTAACATTTTCGTTACGTTTACGTTTACATTTCTGTATGAAAAAAAAATTAAAAATATATTCTGTAGGAATATAACTGATAATAAACTCATCTGGTTTAAGTTGTATATGATTATATGGAATTTATTTGGTTATTAGATGTATTCTGTAGGTTTGGGAGACGTGCAAATGTGTTACACTGTGACTAGAAGAGGCGCACCATCTCTGTTGTTGGATGGTAATGGATTCGTTGCGCGCAAGAAACGCGGTGCTAGAGTTTATTGGTCGTGTAGAAGTCGATGGCAAGGTTGTACCGCACGCGCACTCACTATGGATGGGCGACTCATTGCACGTACTGCTAATCACAATCATACAAAACACGCTCCAGTTTTGGATGAACATGAACGTATTGAGAGCCTCATAGAAACGATACCAATTAACAAATGCGATCAATTGTGAATTGTAAGCAATGTTAATAAAGTTTCTCTTAAAGAAACAATATGATTTCACTAAAAATCAATTTCTACCCCTTCCTATTTTCATTTCCATTACGAAGTTTCACTTCTTCCTCGCGGAAGGACTCCCACGCGGAAGCACTATTTTTTACTTCATTAGATATGTTTGAGTTGCGTATTAAACGCTTTCATAGAAGTTGTTATTTGCTATAACTCGTGAGATAACAGTAGTTCACCGAAAATTATGTGCGAAAAAAAAAATTGTGCGTGTCTTATTTAAATAATTGATGTGGCTAAATCTTTTTTGTATTTGTAACTGTCAGGACAAGGTTTGTACGAAAGAAAGTGTTTGAGAATGCAAAAAAAAGTGCGTGCGTACAGAGTACACATGTCAAAAGTGAAACTTCTTTGGCGAACTAATTTATAAGTCTTGTTTATATTTATACAAATCTAAAACTTTAGATTTCCGAGACTTGAAAAATAGATGAAAAATCTGCGTTTACTGCAAATTACGTCACTTTCGTTGCATACCTGCGTGACGTTACATCTGTAAAAATTTTACCCTCATGCGCCTACAGCAGTTTCACTTCAAAAGATAAAAAAAAATAGGTTGAAAATCCCTATGCAAAAAGGGGAGTGGGGGAGACAAAAGGCAGAAGAAAAATCTTCAAAAGAATAGACAGATCAGTATTCAGTTTATCTGTTTCCGTTTTAAGATTTAGGCTCATTTTCTTCTTTAGTACACCCGTGCAAAGCCAAGGCATGCATTTTTTTCTATATCATAGGATGCAAACGAACAGATGGGTCACTTGATGTTAAGCGATCACCACAGTCTATAGACGCTTGCAATACCAGGGGAGTCGCAAGTGCGTTGTCATCCTATGTTTGGGGGAGGAGGAGGAAGGGAAGGGGGGAGGGTAGAGGAAGTGGCCCTCCGATGTTCTCACTGACTGAACGAAGCGCAACAATGCGAGCACTGTTACTTCACGTCGGTTTTCTGTGAGAGGGTGGAACTACCCCGGGCGAGCCGACCCATTCATGCTGTAAACAGTAATAGATTCAGCGTGGCTGTACAACCTGCTGCATACTACATACTGCATGGAATGCAACCAGTAAATTACAAATTATTTTTTTACAATTTCAAAACTAAAAAAAAATGTATTGTCACAAATAACAGTCCACGTCAAAAATCCATTCCCAAATGTTGACTACAAATTCAACGACTTTAAAACTTACCAAACTGCCTATAAAATTGATATAATGTAATTGCATTTTAAATGAAACTTATACCTAAAGAATTACATTTAATCTGATGGTTTTAAGCCCTTTATGAAAATTATTTGATACACTATGCACTCGTATATGCATAACTAAATGTTCAGGCTTCCGACTAGCACACTCAACGTAGCTACATCTCAAGTGCATCTCTCACGGACGAGCTTTTGCTTCTAGGAATCGATTATCCGTGGACGGCTCGCATTCCACAGATATCGCCTTGATCTCTCAGCCTCGCTATGAGGATGTGTATTAAATGTCTGCCTAGCCAAGATGCAATCGTGTCTAGATTCCTACATCCAGATCACTTTGAATATATTTATTGAGAAATTGAAACCGTGTTACGTTTAATCGTACATAAATTATGAAGTCTTTATATTCAACATTAGCTGACCTGTGCCCACTTCGTTGGGCGGTAATAGGCATTATCAAGCTACAACTTTTTTCTAGAACTCAATCATATATCTCTCATCGTTAAGGCAGCGTTCATAAGAAACATTTTACCAATTTTTCTCCGACTCCCCAGATATTACGCCCTACAACCTCACAAACTTTACCTCTTTATGATATTAGTATAGATAATATAATTAGTTAATAGCTTCTGCCCGTGACTTCGTACGCGTGAAATGGTTATTTTGCGCTAAAACGCAACGGAAGCTCTGAAAAGGACAAAATACCCCGATTTTGCAACATTCTACATTGCTGCTCCGCTCCTTAGCTTAGCGTTATGATATATAGCCTATATTCCTTGATAAATAAGCTATATAACACTGAAAGATTTTTCCAAATCGCACCAGTAGTTCCTGAGATTACCCCTTACAACGTCACAAACTCACAAACTACCATTTTATAATATTAGTATATATAGATAACGTATACTTTTACTGTACCGTGTTTAGACTACATTATTCCACCACTAGACAAAGATATTTTTTTTCGTGTGTAAGTTTACTTATTTAAAAAAAAAATATAATAAAGTTTATATAGAACTTTTACGCAGAATGAAACACAGTAGATAACATACAAATAGTGACATGTATATTAGTAAACTAGCTGTTACCCGCGACTTTGTCTGCATTGTTTATTATCTTAACAACATAATTTATGTACAGAGAAAAAACATAAAAATATTGAAAGCTTTATACTTTGCTTACAAATTTTCTTTGTAGACAGTGTTATTCGTTTACTTCCCCTGTCCTGCGGATGCGCATACACAGCTTGCCCCGCTTCACACATCGCTGAATGAAGGGTACGTATAAAAATCGGTAGTTTCTTAAAACTTGAACACAATAATAATATTATCTATGTAGGTGTCTAGACAGAGTTGACTAGATAAGACTCGGAATGCGTAAAATAGACTGTTTTATTTCAACTCCATATAATTATAGTAGTTATACACAAGAGATCGTTCAATTGTTCGAACGACATTCCATTTACAATATATTCAAACGTTTCAGCCAGTCTGCCAAAGACGATGACATATTCGTTAGTAACACCTTTACATTAAAATGAGTCACATGCTGATACATATTACTTATGAATCAAAATCGAATGATATACTAATGGATTTTTGTCCCAACCTAATTATTTATTCAGACTGTACACACAATAGGGAATATTATCATACCAAAACTCTTGTATCAGTTTTTGAAATCACATCGCATTGTTGTCTTTTGTGTTCGAGTTCGCATTCGTTTTCCATCGTACACCATTATTCACATTAAGTGGACAGATCTCGGGTCAGATCCAGGCACAAGAAAAGCACAAAAAGTGCCCCTTTATCCGAGCATGATAAATCTACTTCAAATCCGAGAATAGCGTCTTTTATGAAGGAAATTGAAATAAACCGACCGTGCGGATAACGGCTAAGTAAGATCGGGATCCTTTTAGAATATATTGGCGAATCATTTTCATTCATCAACTTGTATACTGAGCAATGAGCAGACGCCGGCTTGTTTGCTTAAAAATGAGCAAATAACAATCGCACTATGCAAGTAGGTGACGCCTCTCTCTGTGCAGCCACTAAAAACGAATGTAGCTTTGTGTGTCTATAATGTTGTAATTAAAAAAAATGTTAGTTATTATGAAAAGAAAAACCAGATCGAGTTTCTTGCCGGTTTTTCTCGATGACTGGGTTGTTTTCTAAACCGGTGGTAGCTTTGACGTTCATAAGTGAATTCTCAGGGCTTAAATTGAATAAACGGTATTTTAATTTTGATTTTTTGAGGTGCCTAACTATATACATAAGTAAATATAACATTATTTTTCATTTTTCACTAGCTCCGGCTTCACACACGTGTATTAACAAAGAACATGAAACCAAATTTTCCATTAACAGTTCGATCATGTTATGAAATAAAATGGCAAGGATACTTACTACACGTCAATCTACGCGTCGATTCATCACCTAAATCATGTTTAGCTTATTGTTAGAGTGTTCGTTTCTTATGTAACGCTAACACATAAAAACCAAGAAAACGCTTACAGATATCATGCTTTAAATAAATAAATATTTACATAACGGTTAGTGATCATTATTATATGTTAAAGTCTATTTATTTTTATAATACATATAAAGTTAGAGTAATTAGTAGGTAATCCTTTTAAGGCTTGTGGAATAAAAATCTGTTACCTTAATCAACTTTTAAAAGACAAATTTAAATAACATTTTCAAATAATTAGTCAATTAGTAATCGTAGCAAAGAGGTATAAGTTCACTCGATGTGTAATGGTCACTACTCCTATAGGTATATGCAACAAAGTTCAATAAGACTGCAGTCCTGAGGTCAACCAATACGTTGCTACTTCTGACTCTTAAGTTTGCATACCTCGTGTGCCCATGTGTTTTGGCAACCCAATATTTCCACAAGTTTACAGCAGCATATGCTGTATGAAGCTATATGAAATCTATCAAGTTGTAAAATTTACAAATAATCTTGAGTTAACTAGTTATCAAGGTTTGAAGGTGGTAGAGCCACGCTAAAGCTATTACTGGTGCTATTCATACTGGTGCTAGCTATTCAGCATGAATGGGTTGGCTCGCCCGGGGTAGTACCACCCTCTCACAGAAAACCGACGTGAAGTAACAATGTTTGTATTTTTGCGTTTCGTTCGGTCAGTGAGAGCGCCGGAGGCTCACCTCACCTTCCCTCTCTTCTCCCCTTCTCACTCCTCCTACCCCATCCCCTATGTTTAAAGTCCTTTGTAATCCTTCAACTTCAACTTTTCTTGAATGGCGTCTCGTAAATAATAACTCTGCCAGTGTCAAGTCAGTCATGGGGGCGTCGCTTTATAGGTAGTATTAATTTTGTGATGTAATTTAGTTTTAGATTTAGGCAACCGATTATGCCACTGAAACACATAAAGACCAAGAAAACGCTTACAGATGTCATGCTTTAAATAAATAAATATTTAGATAATGGTTAGTGATAATTATTATATGTTAAAGTATATTTCTTTTTAATACATATAAAGTTAGAGTAATTAGTAGATAATCCTTTTAAGGCTTGTGGAATAAAAATCTGTTACCTTAATCAACTTTTAAAAGACAAATTTAAATAATATTTTCAAATAATCAGTCAATTAGTAATCGTAGCAAAGAGATATAAGTTCACGTGATGTGTAATGGTCACTACTCCTATAGGTATATGCAACAAAGTTCAATAAGACTGTAGTCCTGAGGTCAACCAATACGTTGCTACTTCTGACTCTTAAGTTTGCATAACTCGTGTGCCCATGTATATTGGCAACCCAATATTTCCACAACAATACAACAGCATATGCCGTATGAAACCTATTATAAAATTAACAAATAATCTCGAGTTAACTAGTTAGTAGTTTAGTTTTGAAGGTGATAGAGCCACGCTGTAGCTATTACTAGTTTCGGCATAAATGGGTCGGCTCGCTCGGGGTAGTACCACCCTCTCACAGAAAACCGACGTGAAGTAACAGTGTTTGTATTTTTGCGTTTCGTTCGGTCAGTGAGAGCGCCGGAGGCTCACCTCACCTTCCCTCTCTTCTCCCCTTCTCACTCCTCCTACCCCATCCCCCCTTCCCTCCAAACACATGCTGGCAACGCGCTTGGGACTCCCCTGGTGTTGCTAGTGTCTATGGACGGTGGTGATCACTTACATCAGGTGACCCGCCTATTCGTTTGCCTCCTAAGATATATAAAAAAAAATCAAAATTAATGAAACAAAGCAGATAATATTTTCTCTCATTGTATTTTTTACACCGAAGTTTTATCACAGGTAATACGAAAAGAAATGTGCTTATGAAAACTAACCACTACCTGCGACTATATTTACTCACGGTAACAAATTGTAAGATGCAATTTGGAGTTTAAACGAGCTTAACTGCAGCTGACATCGGCGTAATGAGTATTTGCTACTTTTACAACATTGGCGACACTGTTTTTAGAAACTGGTACCTATACCGTTCAAAAGACATTGTTGCGCCATTAATACAATATATTTACGTAATGTAATAAAAATAAATAAATTTGATCATTATTTCTATCATAAACTTATTAACGTCTAATGTAAATTTACAAGCAGTTATGTATTGTAATCTTTATAGAATTCATAAATATTGTTATCCCCTACAAAATAACTCTCGCTCATTGAACACAACATTTGAATATTCAGGAGTCGATGTCATATTAAATGTATCAAAAGTAGAAAGAAATATAAAAACATGGCAAGATTACCGAAAATATAAACTTTGATAGTTCTAAGAACTTTAATAGAAACTTATGGTTATATTTCCAATTTGTTAAGGATATGTAATTTTTGTCGAATAATATATATACTCGTATACCCAAATCAGCCTACTGTTTAACGAACTACAAAGTTATGAAAAAGCGGTACCCTATAAACCAATCTATAGATGATGAAAATGTCATAATTATTGACTAAGGTATATCACCTTTAGGAATCAATTAT
This sequence comes from Antheraea pernyi, assembly GCA_015888305.1. Taxonomy (NCBI): domain Eukaryota; kingdom Metazoa; phylum Arthropoda; class Insecta; order Lepidoptera; family Saturniidae; genus Antheraea; species Antheraea pernyi. The sequence goes on from MU158935.1 coordinate 9,113, forward strand.
ATCCAGTTGTATTTACCTAATGGCTTTCACCAGTAGAATAAATAAATATAACATAAACTAGCTTACAACGCAGCTCCGCACGCGTTTTTTTTAAATCGTATTAATGAATTATAGAATTGTGAGACTCCAGATTACCGTAAATATAAACTTTGATAGTTCTAAGAACTTTATTAGAATACAGTTAGAAAACTTATGGTTATATTTCCAATTTGTTAGGGATATGTAATTTTTGTCTAATAATATTATACTATATATACTCGTATACCCAAATCAGCCTACTGTTTAACGAACTACAAAGTTATGAAAAAGCGGTATCCTATATAGCGGTATATAATTATTGACTCAGGTATGTCACCTTTAGGAATCAGTTATATCCAGTTGTATTTACCTAATGGCTTTCACCAGTAGAATAAATAAATATAACATAAATTATTTTACAAATCACAGGCAGCGTCGGTATAATACAAACAACAGTCCATATCCTCATCTTTAGACTGTCACCAAAGTTTTTAAACTATATTTCAGTCACCTTCAGTATCAGATGGGGTCATATTTTCGACCTCTAATAAAAACATATTTCATACAAATGAACACGTACTATTTTGTTCTGTTCTGTTCCGTTTTGTTTATTATTCCAAATAAATCAATAAACTATAGCCAATAAGTAATAAACAATCGTTCTATGTATTCTCTATGCTTCACGTTCACAATATGTGTCAGTAGGTATAATTTAAACTCACATTCAGAAATATGAAAGTTGAATTATTTATAAGTAAATTATTGTAATATTAAATTTCAGGAATAATAGTCGTCGTAAAATAATTAATAATCAATAATAAATTCATATTGGTAATATAAAATCCATCAAATGATGAAAAAAGGCGAAATGGAACTTGACAAGATGTATGGTGCTCTAGCTTCTATTGCTAATGAAATTCAAACGTAAATATCATCACTTACCACTTTTATTTTATTTCGATACTAGATAAATACATATTAGCGCATTCACAAAACTCGAGAATCGGTCTCGTTTATCGTGTATATATTAATCTACTAGGTTTTGCTCTCGGCAGAACTTGCGTTAATATATATTTGATCTAAACAGGAACTGTACATTTTTTCTGGATAAATAACCTTAACCTCTTTTACGTGGACAGAGTGTACACAACATTTCATCACGATCGATTGATTAGTAAAAACCGGATAGCTTAACAAACACATAAACTCGCATTCACATTTAGAATATTATATAAGGATACATTACCATAGACTAAAAAATATTTAAGTAATCTTCAACAGATTATTCGTTTTCCTATACACAACATTTCCTCATTTCTTACTCACAATCTACTTTTCCTATTTATACAGCAGATATGTTTCATAATTATAGTATTAGAAATACCAGAAGTAAATCGAATTTAAAAATAAATCCCACTTCCGATATTAGAATACCAGAAATGGATTTATATAAAAAATAACAATTACATATCTCAACACGAGAACTCACATAATCAATTAAATAACTCAAGTAACATAATAAATCATAAAAAACCAGGGAAATAGAAATAACAATGTAAATGGAAAGAACTCACTCAATACAACAACAATCACACAATACAACCTTCGAAAGAGACGACCGAGCAAGAATTTTTAATGACTCGACAGACTCGCCTTTTACAGCATTGAGTCAAGTTACGACCGGCCCATAATTTTCCACCCAATAGCGTGTCAGGTCATTAGTATCAACCCCGCTGTAGTCAATAGTAGTACAGAGAGTGCTAACAATAGTAATAAAATGTTAAAACCTTTCAGATATCATAGTTTATCTATAACAAATTCTTCTCCAAATGTGACAGAGAGTGAAGAAATATTCAACCAAATGTTGAAATACAAATCCATGTTAGCATCAAAAAATAAATTAATAAAACAATTACAAGATAACGTCAAAGTAGCTTGTGGTAAGTACTTGAACAAACATTGGAAATTTTAATGCTGACATGCGTTTTAAACGTTTTATGTTATTTTACTAACTAGATTATAACAACTACTACAGTCCTAGCCAAACTTTTTGATCGCCAGTTGCGTAAAACAGAGATTTAGATATAAATACATTGTGTATTATATGTATAACATGTAGACAACTTAAAAATAAATAAATGCCAATTTTATATTCCTATAATAATATTTTAGCTTTGTTTTGTATGAAACTCTGACTTACACGCAAGCTTAAATTTACGGTTATGTTCAGAGCGGCCAAAATATTGGATATAATGCAATAATTGAACTACTTATTGCTGACTACAAAATTGTAAAAATAATATAGATATCTACAAACTAGTTCAACGTTATCGTAATCATCGCGAATTGATTTTAACTTATAAACTATTTAAACAAGTAATAAATATATATAGAGTTACGCATTAACTTCTTTTTTTTATATCATAGGAGGCAAACGGACAGGTGGGTCATCTGTTAAGTGATCACCACCGTCCATAGACACTTGCAACACCAGGGGAGTCGCAAGTGCCTTGCCAACCTGCCTTGGGGGAGAGGGGGAGTAAGGGTAGGGGGAAGGGGATGGGAGGTGGGCCTCCGGCGCACTCACTGACCGAACGAAACGCAACAATACAAGCACTGTTACTTCACGTCGGTTTTCTGTGAGAGGATGGTACTACCCCCGGCGAGCCAGCCCATTCATGCTGAAACCATTAATAGCTTCAGCGTGGCTCTACCACCTACTATTTTTATATTAGTCCTTCCTTCTTTCTTAAAAATAGGCTGACCTGGAATGTCTCCTCTTTATCAAATTTGTTTATTATTCTTACATCAATCGCCGCGACATCCTCTTTTGTGAACAAATTGTAAAATTACAAGACGTTATTACAAAAGATAAATAAAATACGCCTAATACACACGATACCTATCTAGTAGCAAATCGGGATTCTAAGGAATCTATACCCAACTGGTTCGCGACCATAGTGACTCTACTTTAGTACGCCACTTTCCGGAATCGTTCACTGTATATCATACCTATCAATTGGCTTGCAGGATGGTATGGTAACAGTGATTACCGATGGGTTCCAAATTTCTGTAGCCATAAGTATTTTTAAATTATACTATACTTAGTTAACCTGTTACCACTTTATCGTTCTCCATAAAAAAGGGCGAGTACTATTGGCAGCCTTTTTTTTTTATCGTGGGGAAATCCCTTAGTTCATCGCTACATAGTGTAGTCTGTTTATTTGTTCGCGATAAAGTCAAAAAATACAGAACGGTTTTTCATGGCGTTTTTACCAGTAGGTTAAACGATTCATGGTGTTGGGAGACAGCCGTGGACACACCGGCCATCCCCTCCGTCCACCGGACCTGTGCAATGGGAAGATGGGCCCCCCGACCCATCTTCCCTGGTCCGGTTACAGTGGGAGGAGGCGGTCAAACTGACGCCTCCTCCTGCCCGTCCTCCGTTGGCGGAGACGGCCACTTTGAGGGTCATGCTCACGGACCCTCTCCGCCGCCTCCTTCTGCGAGACGACTTCCTCACAGAAGGAGGCCATTGCGCTCCAGTTATCCTCACTACCGAGCATGGCCGCAACCACGCTCGGCAGTGATAGGTCTTGCCCTACCGCCGCAGCCAGAGTGCGACGTTGCTCCTCCCATGCAGCACACTCAGACAGAGTGTGCTGCGCGGTGTCCGGGTCAACGCCGCACTGATGGCATACGGCGGTCGGCTCCCTGCGTGCTATCCGGTGCAGGTACCAACCGAAGCACCCGTGCCCGGTCAGCACCTGCACCAGACGGAACGTCAGGGAGCCCCCCTTCCTCTGATACCATTCCGACAGGACCGGGCGAACGGCGTCGATCGTGTATCGACCGTAACGCGCGTCCGCCAGGTCCTGCCTCCACCTCTCTACCATCTCCTCCCTCACTCTTCTCCTTCTTTCCTCTATTTCTCTGGGAGCTAGAGGCTCCCCAATTCGTTTCTTGGCCGCCATATACTCATATACGGCGGCAAGCACCTCTGCCTCTAGCTCCCAGGGAAGGGAGCCGGCCAACACCATGGCCGCCGCCGAGGACACCGTTCGGTACCCTCGAATCACCCTCAACGCCACGGTACGCTGCGCAGCTCGCAGCGCACGGATATTGGTAGCGCTGAGGGCGTCGACCCACAACGGCGCCCCGTAGGCGGCCATGGACCGAACGACCCCCATGTAGAGGCAGCGGCAGACGGCACCCGGCCCCCCCGTATTGGGGAGGAGTCGTCCAAGCGCCGCTGCCGCCTTGACTACGCGCGGTCCGAGCCCCTTAAAGTGGGGCTCGAACCGCCAGCGTCCGTCCAGGATGAGGCCCAGATACTTCATCTGGGTCCCCACCCTGACGCGGACACCCTCCACATAAATTTGGGCCCCCGGAGGCGGCCCTCGCCGAGGCCCATGGAACATTAGGGCCTCGGTTTTATCGAGGGCCACCTCGAGGCCCAGTCTTCTGATACGCCCGACCACGAGGGTGACGGCCTCCGTGGCCAGGCGCAACAGCTCTTTTATTTCCCCCCCACGGGCTACGACTAGGGTGTCATCCGCGTAGCAAATAAGGCGCGCTCCAGAAGGGAGCGCACCGCGGAGCACCCAGTCGTAGCCCATGTTCCACAGGAGCGGGCCCAAGGCCGACCCCTGTGGAACCCCGCGCGCCGTATCGCGTCGGACTATCTGCCCTCTGGCGTCCACGAAAGCGACCTCTCTACCCTCCAGGTACGCCTCCAACAGCCGCCGCAGGTACGGGGGCACTCCGAAAAAGCGAAGCGCCTCCCGTATGACACCATGCGGCAGACTGTTAAAGGCGTTGGCGATGTCCAAGGACACCGCCAATATTCTTTCACCCTGAGAGGTCGCCTCCATGGAGACCTGTTTTAGGAGGGTCAGGGCGTCTAGCGTGGAACGCCCTGACCGGAAGCCAAACTGCGCGCTCGACAGGTTCGGCCCCACTTCCTCAAGATGCCGGACGACCCGGGAGGCAATGACCCTCTCGAGCGCCTTCCCAGTGTCGTCCAGCAACACTAGGGGCCGGTACGCAGATGCGCAGTTCGGGGGACGGCCTTCCTTACCTATAAGGCAAAGCCGCCCCGTCTTCCAGGGCTTCGGGAACTGCCCGTCCACAAGACAGCGGTCAAACAGTTCCCGAAGCCACCCTCACTATTGGCAGCCTTAGCCTACGTTTTGTAACCCCATTTACTGTTTGTTGATATTATTCATAGATAATGTTCATATATATTTACGAAAAATCCATTTAAACATATACCTATATTTGTAGCCTTAATGTACCCATATTTTCGTATTTTTTTAGTCGTTATCAAGACGATAATATCCGCAAAAGAAAAAAAATCAGTCTCGCTCAAAAACCTCCTACATTCAACGAAGTGCGAATGTGCCGACTTATACAAGGAAAATATGAAAACATCCCAAGTCATTCTTAACTTAAGTGAACAGAACAAGGCCCTTCAACATAAATTAGATACTATAACAAATTGTATCGAAATTGGATTCAAGCATTTACCTCCATCATCGATAAACGACAATGATGGGTTATCTACAATTAACAAATTAAAAGAAATTATATTTTATTCTGGTAAATGGTTAGCAAATATCAATGCAAAATGTGAAAGCAATTTGGAACTGGAACAAGATAACAGTTTTTTTAGGTACGAAATGAATTACATAAACAATTACAATGAGATATTATCGAAAAAGTTGAAACATGTTATCTATCAGAATATTATATTACAAAAAGAGAAGATGATTTCAAAAAATATTTCCAAAACAAAGCTTATTAATAGCGACCATATAAGTTGTTCTGAATTCTGGACTCATGATCATTGCAATATTAAGGACATAAAAGACGTAATTCACAAATCTACAGATCGTGATTTAAATTTATCGGTGCATTTGTCAATAGCAAAAAAATTGCTTCATAATCAAAATGAATTATTACAACATTTGAAATATTTAACGCAAGAAGTAACAATCACATAATTTGAAAATTAAAACTACAATATAAATTAATTAATTTCGTAAAACTGTAACATAAGTTCTACTTAACTACTTATCTAGTTAATTTCGTCTGTATAACATCCGATATCATATTGTTACCCGTCGAACCTTCAAGATGATAATGTAAATACGTCTCGACGTACGGTGCACACGAGACATTTACCTGCTCTTAATAATTGTCTATTATAAACATACATAATGGAGATAGTTACATACTTCGATCAACAATAACTAATCGAAGGTTACATATGATATCATATTGTGATTTTCAAAATGGTGTTTATTTTTTATTTATTTTAATTCCATCAGAATTTATTTAAGGTAAAATTTTATTTGTAATCTGCTTCTTAACTCTCTTATTGTTGTTTCTCATGAATTCAATTTTGTGCTTGTTTATTTTACTCAATAAAAGGAGAAATAAAATATGTATATTTTATTATTTAGTTCCATAATTAGTCTACATAAGTGCATAAGTGGCAACCTAAGACAAATAAAAATGTTTCTTTAATCTCTCGACATTTTATTGTTTTTATAAGGCTCTTTTTTTACGAACTGACTAACCGCTGTTCATCTGACAGGCCTACTCTTCATTGCACAGGTCCGGCGGACGAGGGGAGGCAGATGGTGTGTACCCAACGGTCACTTTCCGCCGGGCGGACCGTTGGGGCGTCTCTACAAGGTTGATTAGCATTGTGCGATATCTTGCCGCCCCAACAATTACAGTCTGTCTGTACACCGTGGGGTTTTAGTCCTGCGAGTCGGACATAAAGAAGGAGGTTGGTGTATATTCGCCACGTTAATTAAAAAAAAAAGCCTAAACAGTACACACCTTCACCCGGTTTTCTTTTTTTGCTTTTAGCTTTTATCTGCTCTGAGCATAGTCATAAATTAGGTTTTGTGCGTAATATAGTCAAAAGTTTAATACCAATGTCTGTGCAAGAGGGTTCTCCACGATAAAAAAAAGGTTAGACTTGCGAAAAAGAAAAACGCGAAATTGCCTAGGACGAGCGCGGTGCATTTATTTCGAAACCTTTTTAAAGCAAGTATTCAATATGTATTTAAGTTTTTTGTAGTAACACCAATTACATTACCTTAATTCTCGTGAAGGGCCTATTTTATTTATCATTTATGTATTCAATTATACAAATAAATATATTAATTGATAGTTGTTACTATTATTAAATTATACAACAACAATTTACTACTTATTAATAATAACAATTAATTATTTACAAACAATAATGTTGTGAACCTCATGTATAGTAAGCGTTTCCTTTCTTGATTTATCATAGCCCATTTCAAAATCAACCGCAAGTAATACAATAGATAGCGCTACCATATATGAATCAACGTTTATGAAAAGCAGTGTATCGTCAATGTCAGGGGATTTTACATAAACATGGTATAACATCTGTCATAAATGTTTATGAACGATAGATGGGTGTTTTAAAACATTGATGTATTATTCCTATCTTTACATATGAGTGAGGAAGCGAGTGAGTAGGGAATACAATGGATTGCGCGACACATCTCAAAACATCGTTTATACAGAGCGATATACCGTCGATTTCAGGAGTTTCAACATCGACAACTTCAACAAATTTTAAAACATCGATGTATCGTTTGTATCTCTATGTAGAGTAGATAATTTTATGCTGTTTGTGTTGTTTTTGTATGTGAATGGACTGTTTTATTTATAAACTTCAAGATCTTTAAATAATGTTCTAATAATATCACTGATGTGTTGTTTGAAACATACGTATAAGAAATAATCATTTACCGTGCAATATTTCGAACGTTCACAAAGGCAGTGAAAATGTCTTTGGAACAAGCAAAGCAAGTTGCTGCATGCCGGGCTGTTGATAAGTTCGTAACTAACGACTGCATATTCGGTGTCGGTAGCGGTTCTACTGTGGTATATGCAGTTCAACGTCTTGCAGAACGTATTGAATCTGAAAATTTAAAGGTAATCTGCATACCGACGTCTTTTCAAGCAAAACAGCTGATCATAAAACATAACCTAAATTTGGGAGAACTCGAGACGAATCCAGTTATAGATGTGACCATCGATGGCGCTGATGAAGTTGACTCAAATATGACCTTGATTAAAGGTGGAGGTGGTTGTTTACTTCAAGAGAAAATTATCGCTTCTTGTTCAAAAAAACTAATCGTTATTGCTGATTACACCAAAGATTCTGTTAAATTAGGGGATAGATACAAGAAAGGAGTTCCTATTGAAGTTATTCCTATGGCATATGTTCCTATTAAAAATAAAATTGTTTCCATATATGGAGGAGAAATTAAACTCCGTAGTGCAGTGGCAAAGGCAGGTCCCGTGGTCACTGATAATGGTAACTTCATCTTAGATTGGATGTTTTGCAATCAAGATTTAGATTGGGAGAAAGTAAATGAAACAATAAAAATGATACCAGGAGTTGTGGAAACTGGTTTATTTGTAAACATGTGCCACAAAGCTTACTTTGGGCAACCCGAGGGGAATGTCGTTGAAAGATCTGAATTAAAAAATTAACATTTAATCATATTAATATCTTTAAGTTCAATCTCTTTTTTATTTTTGTATGGGGTGTTAAAATAAATTCTATTTTTCTATATAAATGTAGTTTTAATTTGTAATCACATTATTGATAACACCCCAAGGTTTAAGCTTAATGTAATAAACAAATAACACATAATCACTTGACCTCATTTAAAATTTTTCTGAGTTATTGAAGAAGTATTCTAATATTGAAAATTTAGTTAAATTAGGTTTTGTGCGTAATATAGTCAAAAGTTTAATACAAAACAAAGTTATCTAAAATATGATTATAGGCATCTAAAATTGGCATTTATTCATCCTTAAGTTTTCTCCATGTTATATTTATATAATATACTTGTTTCTACCCAAATTTGTGTTCTGCGTATATATGGCAACCTTATTAGGGAGGTAGTAAGTGCCAAAAGGTATCGATATTTATATATTAACTTAAACGTAATGATTAATTAATATGCAAGTATTCAACCGATTTTGTGACATTATTAGTGGTTTTAAAATGCTATTATGCTGTATCATGTAAAAGCGAATTACATTACCTTAATTCTCGTGAAGGGCCTATTTTATTTATCATTTATGTATTCAATTATACAAATAAATATATTAATTGATAGTTGTTACTATTATTAAATTATACAACAACAATTTACTACTTATTAATAATAACAATTAATTATTTACAAACAATAATGTTGTGAACCTCATGTATAGTAAGCGTTTCCTTTCTTGATTTATCATAGCCCATTTCAAAATCAACCGCAAATAATACAATAGATAGCGCTACATATATGAATCAACGTTTATGAAAAGCAGTGTATCGTCAATGTCAGGGGATTTTACATAAACATGGTATAACATCTGTCATAAATGTTTATGAACGATAGATGGGTGTTTTAAAACATTGATGTATTATTCCTATCTTTACATATGAGTGAGAAAGCGAGTGAGTAGGGAATACAATGGATTGCGCGACACATCTCAAAATATCGTTTATACAGAGCGATATATCGTCGATTTCAGGAGTTTCAACATCGACAACTTCAACAAATTTTAAAACATCGATGTATCGTTTGTATCTCTATGTAGAGTAGATAATTTTATGCTGTTTGTGTTGTTTTTGTATGTGAATGGACTGTTTTATTTATAAACTTCAAGATCTTTAAATAATGTTCTAATAATATCACTGATGTGTTGTTTGAAACATACGTATAAGAAATAATCATTTACCGTGCAATATTTCGAACGTTCACAAAGGCAGTGAAAATGTCTTTGGAACAAGCAAAGCAAGTTGCTGCATGCCGGGCTGTTGATAAGTTCGTAACTAACGACTGCATATTCGGTGTCGGTAGCGGTTCTACTGTGGTATATGCAGTTCAACGTCTTGCAGAACGTATTGAATCAGAAAATTTAAAGGTAATCTGCATACCGACGTCTTTTCAAGCAAAACAGCTGATCATAAAACATAACCTAAATTTGGGAGAACTCGAGACGAATCCAGTTATAGATGTGACCATCGATGGCGCTGATGAAGTTGACTCAAATATGACCTTGATTAAAGGTGGAGGTGGTTGTTTACTTCAAGAGAAAATTATCGCTTCTTGTTCAAAAAAACTAATCGTTATTGCTGATTACACCAAAGATTCCGTTAAATTAGGGGATAGATACAAGAAAGGAGTTCCTATTGAAGTTATTCCTATGGCATATGTTCCTATTAAAAATAAAATTGTTTCCATATATGGAGGAGAAATTAAACTCCGTAGTGCAGTGGCAAAAGCAGGTCCCGTGGTCACTGATAACGGCAACTTCATCTTAGATTGGATGTTTTGCAATCAAGATTTAGATTGGGAGAAAGTAAATGAAAAAATAAAAATGATACCGGGAGTTGTGGAAACTGGTTTATTTGTAAACATGTGCCACAAAGCTTACTTTGGGCAACCTGAGGGGAATGTCGTTGAAAGATCTGAATTAAAAAATTAACATTTAATCATATTAATATCTTTAAGTTCAATCTCTTTTTTATTTTTGTATGGGGTGTTAAAATAAATTCTATTTTTCTATATAAATGTAGTTTTAATTTGTAATCACATTATTGATAACACCCCAAGGTTTAAGCTTAATGTAATAAACAAATAACACATAATCACTTGACCTCATTTTAAAAGTTTCTGAGATATTGAAGAAGTATTCTAATATTGAAAATTTTGTTAATATGTATCTTGAAGAAGTAATAAAATGTAGAGTATTCTAGTCTCAAACTATTAAATAAATATTACTTTTATAATGATTAAAAGGTACCTGCATTTAGCACACACTACAAATGAATCTTCACCAATAAAACAATAAATAATTTGTATAATGTGCGTGATAAGATTATTCAAATGTGTTATTGCTTTATTTTTATCTTATATGGGAGGTAATTGTCATTCCACTGATATCCATTGTTTTAATATTAAATTACTATAATGAAAGATAGACACAACTACCAGTTATATTTTTATAACATTTATTGCTTATCCATACAAAAAACTGTTTGCCAATTAACAATGTTTTAATCCAAGTGATAATTGTCCAGTTCTCAGTGATTTCGTATGTATATAAAATGAAAGTTTATATTGCAGAAAACTGCAATAAAATAGAATTATATTTTGTAATATAACATACAATACATCTTATATGATTAATTTTTTTTTTATATTACAAAAAAATTGAACATATGCTAATATGAAAGAAACCAGTAGAGAATCTGCATCTATCCAATTCATACAGATTTTTAATTGACCTTCAATTCTTCAGATACAATTGACACATTCTGTTGGATAGTCTATAAAAAGACATGACAAATTTAGTAGAAATTAGGGATATCTTGTTATTTTTTTTTTTTTATTTCTCTTTTTTTTAATGAGGCTTCAGTACATCCTTGATGACTATGCCAGCCTCATAAGGTAACTCACTTGGGTTAATACATCATTAAACTTGATTCTCACAATTAGAGATTAACGGGTGGTCCTGGTAAGTTTAATTTGTTCTGTTTTTGCTTTATGACCCGTCGGGAAGAGGCTTATGGCCCTGCAGTGGGTCTCTTACAGGCTGATGATGATGATGATTTATGAACAAAAATGTTACTACGTAAAAAGAAATTAAACCCAAATTTAAAACATTCATTTTATTTGTGTTATTTATCATAAAATATGAACATGTATTTGTGAATTATTTTGTGCATATACTACCTATTTATTTCTATATCAGTGGTTTATTCTCATATAAGAGTAATAGTAAAAGTAAAGATAAAAAATGCATTTTGTATATTGTTTTCTTTTCAAACTGACTTCGCTATTGGCCTAGTAAGGCCTTAACAGCTTCACCGGACTACAACTTTAGTATTTTGAGTTTGTTTCCCATGTGTGCTTAATGCAACCATAGTTAACATTTATAACTTACTATTATTGTAAAATTATAATAACTTATAGTATAACAAAACTAAATTCAAAGAAAACATAGAGATGAAATATATCACAGATGCTGTGACTATAAGTAACATTATTTCATTTTTTATTAGTTGCCTTAAAATGCACATTATGACTTGCATTTTTTTTAAATTAATGCAAGATACCCACACTGTAGTGAATGATAAGCATAGTGCAACCAACAGATTTCAAATTCATTGCAAGTCACCAATATTATGTTGGTTTATAAGCCTCACAGCAAATGGATAAACATAAGCTGATTCCGGAATGTTAAAAAAAAGGAAAATCACATATGAGTTTATTACTATGTGCATAGTGATAGTACCCAATCAAATACACAATACCCCACTTGGTAGGATTTACAGTGAATGTTAATTATGCCATGTATTAATTATTTATCCTAAATATTATGTTTAACTTGTCAGTAAAGACTGTTCATAATAGTGACCTAATTATTGACAAAATAATTATGTCATACCAAATATTTTGTCTAACTAAATTATTGAATAATCCTATTTTACTTTGAAAATATATAGATAATAGTTGAATACTGTTTAAAGAAATAGTCTCTTATATTACTTTAACTGTTATCCTATTAGTATAGACTAGTTTTCTTCATTATGCGTAAGAACTCTTCTTGATTAATTTCTCCATCTCCATCCCTATCAGCTTCATCTATCATCTCATGAAGTTCTTCATCTGTTAAATTTTCACCCAGTTCTTTAGCAACTCTTTTCAAATTTTTGAAAGATATCTTTCCTGAAATTATCAAATATATACCAGATTACAATCAGTGTTTAATTCCATAGCATATATAAATAGCAATACAAAGAGGGACCCTATAGGATGTCATAAATAATAGTACAAAAAGTTTACATATAGTTACTAACTAGTTGAAAGTGTGTTATGTATAACTAATGAGTGTTCACCTATTTGTGTACTTTATACTTGAAAGACCATGATGGTTTCGCATATTATTAACTCGTATGCATATATAAATAGCATTACAAAGAGGGACCTATGACCTATGGGATGTCATAAATAATAGTACAAAAAGTTCACATATAATTACTAACTATTTGGTTTCTAATCATACAGTTAGCCTTATCTTTTCTAGTTGAAAGTGTGTTATGTATAACTAATGAGTGTTCACCTATTTGTGTACTTTATACTTGAAAGACCATGATGGTTTCGCATATTATTAACTCGTAGTCACACAACTGACAACATCAAGTAACAATAAATCATTGGCTATTTATATCTATACATATTTGTTTGTGAAAAAATTGTGGCAGGTATCTAGGATAAGTTATAAAATACATTTTTAGAAATGTCTGTCTGTCCGTTTGTATGATCACGCATCACTGCTAGAGTACTAGGTTCATAATAAAACGTCATCAAGGAAATCATAAAGCATATCTTCAAGAGTAAGTTAGTCTTTGTTTCATTATAATTGGTGCACTCTATCAAAAGTTATTTTAATTTGAATGACGACTCGAGTTAAATACAAGAGTAGTAATCTATACTACTATTATGAAGCTGAAGGGTTTGTTTGTTCCGTTAAACATGTTACTCTCAGGAACTACAGTTTTGATTTGAAAAAATTTTTCAATGTTAGATAGCTCATTTATCGAGGAAGGCTATCATCACGCTAAGACCAAAAGGAGCAGCGCTACAATGAAGAATGATTCAAAATCAGGGTTTGTTTCCTTTTGGGAGCTTCGCCTACTTGGTAATATTAGCCCAAAGTAACTATTCCATGCAGTCGAAGTTGCAGGCAGAAGTTAGGTTTTACTATAAAACTAAGGTAAGTTTCTGAATATTTTTAGAATATACCTGTCTCATCGTCATCAAATAACTTAAATGCCTTCATGATCTCTTCTTTAATATCTTTTTCAGCCATTTTAACAGTCATCAATTCCAAGAAATCATCAAATGATATCTTTCCGTCGCCTCTATCTATTTCTGCTATCATCTTTTTAATTTCTTCTTTCTTAGGTTCAAAACCAAGAGCCCTTATAGCAACTTTTAACTCTTTCGCATCTATCTTCCCTGTATTTTCCACGTCAAATAAATCGAAAGCTTCTTTAATATCTCGTCTCTGTTCTTCCGATAATTCAAATTTAGGACCGGATTTCTTTCTAACTCCACCAGCATTGTTGGAAGTTGCAACCTTCTTCTGCGTAGTAGATACAGCGGTTGCCTGGAAGTATTATAAAGGATATTAAAATCGCACCGTAGGATTAAAATGTATTATAGGATATTTCTTATTTACCATTTTATAAGACTTTCATGGAAAAAACCGAAGCAGAAACTACATATGAAAACATATATTTATTTTTATCGATTTACGAACTTTTAAAATTTGACATTGACAGTTGCTATAAACAAACTACTCAACCGTAAAGCAACTCCACATGTGAGAAATGGTAATATTTGAGAACCAACTTCAAAAATAGATTTTGAGAAATTGAGCTGCTTTCATTAAAATATAATTTAATATATATGTACAACTCACGGAATAAAGAGAAAAGTGGAAGTGCTAAGTAGGCGTGTCGCACCAAACATAATTATGGGTAGTTTCCCTATATATACTTGCCATACATTTTGACCACTCTGAAATACTTATGCAGAGTACAAATTAACATGTAAATACGTATTAAACTTTATGTATAACATCGAGACAACTTAAGGATAAATAAACGCCTGTTTTTGATTCGTATAATATGTAACTTTGTTTTATATTTAACTGGTGACTATACTACGCGCAAGGCCGTACTTACGAATATATTCGCAGCGGTCAAAAAAATTTAGGACTGTACGTTAAATGTTCAACATAATAAAAATTGCATTAGTAAAAATAGTCAAAACAGTTTCAAAAACAAACTTTAATATGTTGTAAAAGATAATAATGGTTGCTGTAACTTATTCTTAGGAGACAAACACGCTACATAAATATTTTCTATAAGTTTTTTATAATCTATAATTCCGTATTAAAAACATTATTTTCGTAAATCTCGCAAGGTTTGTACCCTGCGTTAATAATATAAGCGTCCAACCTTTTTATACGGTTTAGTTGAATTAAATACATTGATTTCTATACTTAGTTAAATTGAGTTATTTATACTTTATCGTAAACCCAAGAGTATATAATAAGTATTGTAAACGTAAACATTTTTGAAGATGTCAAGTGAGAATCGTATCAAAATTCGTTGCATAATTCGGAAAATTAAAGACAGTCATAGACAGTAGCGCATGTAAATAGAAATGTATTTTATACAATGGAACAAATCTCTTTATTCCGTGTTTTATTCCATTATTAATTATTGTTACGATATGTTTATTGGTAAGAAACGTGTAAAGTTCCACATCTTGAAAACTCAAACTCAACGTGTCTCAGTGTAACCTTATTGTTAAAATCTTATAACAATTCGTAATTCAATATGGCTTTGTTATTAGTATACTATATTATTTTCGTGTTCTGCTAACATTTTAAAACCTTAGTCAACTGCTTGCAAATAACTCTGAAAAAAAAAACAAATCTATTATAACATACACCATAAACAACTATAGTAATCCATGTAATTAATTTGTATTATCAACATATTCGTATATCATTATGTCGGATTTTGATCGCAGCCGTAGCTAGGGGAAGGGGAGGGGGAGCATTGTGGGGCAATCTCCTACCTTAAAAATACCTAATAACTAAGATAAATTATTATAATTAAATTCTTTGTTCATAGTTTAAGATAAAAAGAAGTGTAGCAATAGGTATCTAAACTTTTCCAAACATACCACTAGTTTGTGATATTTGAAGGCAGGTCAATTATGATTTTTTTTTTATTTCCGCCCTACTTGTAAGCAATGCTGCTCTACCTCAAATTCGACAGCCCTGGAGGGGACTAATCCCAACTATCCCCCGCGCTGTATACGTGCCTGCTCATTAGCATAATTTTGATTTTTTATACTAGTGTAGGGATCAAATTTTTAAAACGCTATAAGTTCATCTACTTTTATGAATACAAGAATATACGATTACAAACGAAGCACTATCGAAAGATAAAATCATTTTTTTTTTAGTAAGATGCAAAGTTCATTTAGCTTATAGAATACCTTCGATCAACAATAACTAGATAAAGGGTCGGTTTGAATAAAATTACCGATTTTAAACCTGTTATAACAATGTTTGGCCTCGCTACGCACAATAACGGGAAAACGTACTTTATTCATTACGTGTTAAGGTTGAATTCATTCTAAATGTTGTTTATTTTGTCTTTTCATTTGTGAGGGGAGTAATTTATTACTTTGCTCGTTTTATCGTAAGTATTAGATAATATTTTGATCATTTGTGACTTTATTACTAGGTGTTATGGTTGTAATTAGGTTGAACTTAAAACTGTTTTAAACCTTTTTTTCTCCCTTTCTTAGTAAACAAAAAGCTACACATAAGTATATATTTACGCGGATAGATTTTAACTTGAATTTTGTACCTGACCCTTTATCTAGTTATTGTTGATCAAAGTAGAATACAATTAAAATTTAATATTCAACACTGCCAGGCATTTCCCGTCGGCTATAACGTACACAAGACCTTTTAAAGCTTCCGAAAAAAAAAAGCAAATTTTATATATATTCTAATTTTTTATTCTTATATATTTTATTCAAGGAACTGTTTCTGAATTATTTGCAAGCAGCTAGTCCAACTGTACGGGTCTAAGAACCCCAGACAATAAATATTGGAATATAAATAGGCCGTCTATCCAAGCAAGCTTGTACGTGTGTGTTTAAAGTTTGTAGCAAAGAGTATAATAAGTATTATAGGAATTTTGTAGTAATATTACTCTATTTCACACATTTCAGTAATCAGACAATAGCTTACCTTTAGTACCCTGGAATGACTATAATAATAATTACTTAATATACTTTATGAGAAAAGAATCTCCACTGCTAATAAAACAAAATCGTTTCGTATAGTTATATTTATTCGAAGTTAATTAAAGCATATAAATTGATCCTTGTGACAGATGTTTGTTTTTATTGCTAAGACACTTCATGGGGCCGCAGGTAATGTTCCGAAAGACTTCATCAGGTGATAGCAGTCGGGTAGTCGGCTTCGGTGGCCTATTTTTTGTAACATGGCTGCTGCTTGGGCCAACATGCCGGCTCTCTCGCCGGGTGCTGCGAGCAGTGCCGCCGGCAAGTGTCTACATGCCATATAAAGCGCTACAGCACGCTCACCTTCACCACCGCCGCCTTCCAACGCACGATCTATATACACAATAACCTCAATTTAACTACTAGTTCTGGTAGGTGGGAGAGCCACGCTGAAGGTATTACTGGTTTCTGCATGAATGGGGTATTACCAACCGACCCACAGAAACACCCACGTGAAGTAACAGTGCCTTGCATTGTTGCGTTTTCTTTACTTGACAGTGAGAGCACCGAAGGCCACTTCCCCCCTCCCCTCCTGTCCCCAAACAGGCTAGCAACACACTTGCGACTCTGCTGGTGTTGCTAGTGTCCATGGACGGTGGTGATCACTTAACATCAGGTGGCCCACCTGTTCGTTTGCCTCCTATTATATAAAAAAAAACTAATATCATAAAGAGGTAAAGTTTGTGAGATTATAGAGGGTAATCTCAGGAGCTACTGGTCCGATTTTAAAAAATTCTTTCAGTGTTATATAGCTCATTTATCGAGGATGGTTATAGGATATATATCATCACGCTAAGCCCAATAGGAACTGACCAACAATGAAGAAAGTTTCAAGATCGGAGTTATTTTTCCTCTTGCGAGCTTCCGCTGCGTGATTTTTTTTGTTTATTATAAATTTCCAAACAAGCCTAATTAAAATTCCTTGTATTTGTATCTTTTCCTATACCTATCATTTTAATAATTCTTCCTTATTATAAAAATATTCGAACTTCGAATCTAATTATTCGATTAAGTGTCCGGATTCGATTACCGATCGAGGTAAATACATGTGTAGTAAATAGGATCTGCCTTTTCCTTTAGTAGTCCGGGAAATATGTTAAGGCCTTGGTAGGCCAATAGCGTAGTCATTTCAAGAATAAAAAGCATTGCCTTTTCCACAGATAATTGAAGTTCGATTGAACCGAGGACGCAGGCTGCCATCGAGGAGTTGCTGAGTGCGTTTGGGCGCCGCGCCCGCCATCATCCTGCACACTGCGGACTGCAGGAAGACGCGTGACGTCACCCACTACGACATACACGACATTTTATTGCTAAACAAACGATTTACTGACGAAAAAATCTGCAATATATCAAACATTATTTAAGTCAATGATCGGAAATTGAGTCGTTACATGCCAAAATGTATTTTGTAATTAATGTATTAATTGTATTTTTTTTATGTATATTATTCGATATCTCCGTCAATTATGAACCAATTTTAATGCTTCTTTATTATACCATATAAATTTGAAGAAAATATTCAACCCCTAAGGGGGTGAAATATCGTTTATTTGATTTTCACCCATTTCGTCTCTACGTATTTTCGTGAGATTGGAACCGATTTATTATACCCATTGGAAACCTGATATATTTATGTACACTAAAAATGGAGAAATAAATTTAAAATTTTTTTAAAAAAAAAAAAATAAACCGCCTTCGATGTGAAAAACTAATAAGGCACTAAGGCAATAACACACAGCGAAAAATAACTGAATTATTAACTTAACCAAATTAAATAAAAAATATTGATATTCGCGCTCCCTAATAATATATTTGAAGTCGATGCCAACCTAATAAAAATTCATATTTCATATCATCTACATACAACGTTTTAGTCCACTCTCGTGTCCTTTGACGTATATCTGTACAGTATACATATTTTATTACCTGCAACAAATTTGAAATGTAGGTTGGCAAAGACTTCAAATATATTAGGTAGCGCGAATATCAATATTTTTTATTTAATTTGGTTAATTTAATAATTCAGTTATTTTTAGCTTTTTAGTGCCTTATTAGTTTTTCACATCGAAGGCGGTTTTTTTTTTTTGTAATTTTTTTTTATTATACACCGAGAACGAAGTACAAATTTAGCCGTTCATAAGACTTTTACAGTACAAAAGATTGAAGATATGGAAAAAAAGAAAACGTCAAACATTAGGAACGACTACAATTGGATTTAACTTATTCTAAAATGTAACGCTCAATTAGTATTCCTTAACCATAATTTGCCCCAAGTGCAGTATGAGTACTAATTCATTTTCTAACTTGTGTGATTACTGATTGTCTTTCTTAAGTGGTACTAACTAAAGCATTAATTACGTAACAATATTTTTTTAATCCAGTGTTCAGTCGGTAGGCTCTAGTTTACGGTATTTCGACCGGATAGTATTTAGGTCGCCGGATAGGCCGGATACCGAATAGTTACCGGATATCCGTTTCATCTCTAATCACAATATACATACATCGTTTTTAAATGATTCGTTAATTAGTAATCCTATTAACATTATGCAAACAACGAACTAATACACATTATGCCAAAAAAAAGTGTGGCAACACTACGAATGTCATCTTCCTGTTGGTAATAAAGTAAATATAGAGTTTTTGTGTGGGATCTTACTCTCTCATTTTATATTTTCTTTATAATAATATTACAATTATAAATTATCTTATTCTGCTTATTGTTTTTGTAATACTAGTCATAACTAGTAAAACATATTTTATGCATGAATACTGAGATGCCACAAAAACTCCCAGGAAAGTCCTAAGAAAGGGCCACCAGCTTGTTAGAACATTGAAATTATTACAACACACCTGTAATATTTATACCTATTCGATAATGGTAGTAACATAGCTAGCTTTTTCCTGCTTACATCTTTGAAATTATACTACTTTTGGCGCGTTAGGGAAAAATGATGAAAATTTTTACGATGCGCGCGCACACCGTCACGTAAAACCGACACCTTGAAATTAGCCATTGTCAACTGTTTCTATTGTTAGTGTCGTTTTTTCTACAAACGTAGAATAAGGCGAAATTAAAAATTTCTGAAAAGATTTTTATCTTATTACGCCAAAGAAGTATAACTTCTAACGCGTGTACATAAGTACTCACACACTTTTTTATTATATACGGGTCTACTTTCAGAATTTTACTCAAAAACAGTCTAGTAATGCAGACAGTATGAACAATCTCGAAGGGACTTCTAGTAGAGATTTTGTTTAGAGGAGTCCAAAATGTCAGGGCATCTCTCAAAACCTATCTTCGCCCTAAACCCACTCAACATAGTGACCATATTATGTGACCGAAAATAAAAATGGATTCCACGAATCTTTTCAGCAGTAAAATTGTGGTATTCACAATCCCGTAACTATCGAAGACTAAAACAAAGTTATGTTTTACTATCAATTGTTTGAATAATTGTGTAATATATATTAAGTTGATTTCTGAACGTGCTCGTAGTGTATATGAATGTCTCTATGCGGGGAATATCCGTCGCGTCTTGAATTCTACAATATTATAGGGATGGATTACTAATATCAGATTGCAAAAAAAAAATTACATGAAGGGGTAAGTAGTAACAGTAATGTGGCATACCGGTAGGCTTTGTGAAAGTCTCCTGAGTGAATGCAAGTCACGTTGGAAAGCCCGAAGCTGGGAGTGTGACGCGGGTTTTGAAGAATCGCCTGCTAACGCTTCCCACACACCCGCACGAACTTCAAGTAACCAATCGCAGCATAGCACTTGCATTAGCTTAAAATATATAAAAAAAAAAACAAATACGTATCGAAAATGCATAGCTTCAATGATTGAATACTTTATTGCACTATTTATTTTGCACACTGGCGAGCTTAATGCCACAAGGCATTCTCTTCCAATTAACCAGCAGTTTTGTTATCACCATTGATATACAAAAATCCAAGATGCACACTTAACGTCTTACGGCCAGCACACAAAAATGAGTGCATAATTTTGCATTATGCACTCATTTCAAAAGGTCTCGCGTCGCTTGCGTCTTTGTAAAAACAACTTTAAAACATTCAGGTAAGGTTGTATTTGCAAAATTATAAGTTCATGGCGTAACTATAACTGCGGATGTATATTGGGTAGTTTTTGCGGCCGGCTTTGAGCACTACTTTTATTCGAGACTGTGCGTCTTGGGTTTTTATATATCAATGGTTATCACTATTAAAAGTTACCGTAGGCAGTGCAAATAAATGAAATAAAAGCAATAAAGATAAATAAATGAATAAAGTAAAAATGTAATAATAAAATTAACTTAACATTGACATATTACTAAAAATACATACCGTATGTACTGAATAGATAAAATGAATACATATACCCATATACATACACACAAGAATATATATTATAACGAGAGTTTGCACAATTAAATAGCATAACAGTTAATTGCTATAACTGTTATTCAGTTTTCCTGTACAACAAAGTTATGCACAATTCTATATAGACTTACTTACTAGTGGGAAGATCATTTTAATTTGCAATTTCAAAAGCCCATATCTAGCCGTTTCTGCTATCGCTTTGCTCTTACAAAATACGTAAATACGAAGAATTTATCAATATATATACTTATGTATGAGAGTACGACCATCATTAAATATAATAAACGACATAATTTACAAATATCACTACATATTATAAAACAAAGTCCTCTGGCACGTCTGTCTGTCTGTTCGCGATAAACTCAAAAACTATAGAACGGATTTTCCTGCGGTTTTCACCAGTAGATAAAGTGCTTCCTGAGGAAGGTTTAGGTATACAAGTTGTAAAGGTTTTGTTTATTATCAGGCCGGGACAACGTTCGCCGAGACCGCTAGTATAATAATAAATTTAAAAAATGATAACTGTTGTAATGCTATTTCCATTATTGTAAGTCATAACCTAAACTTTTTTATTCCACATTTATCAAGAGACTACCTATAAGCCTGTTACAGTTTATTAATATTATGCAAAAACTAAACAAGTGGAAACATATGCAGGAAATACTGCCGAAAGTAATACATTCACAACATAGAGTGATATGTAACTTACAGATAAAAAAATATGGAACCACCTTCCGGGTATACTCTTTCTATTAAAAAATCAATTTTTAAAATCGGACTACTCTGTAAAAAATTATGCGTGGTCTCATACATTTAAAAAAATTACGCGTCAACTTGATAACCTCCTCCGTTTTTTTCGTTGGTTAATAATATGTGTTTATTTATTTATTTAATAGGATATCATTACAAAAAAAAATATTTCGAAAATAAATAAAATACGTAAAAAATAGACGTGTCCATAAATTACGTGAGCTTAAAAATGAGTGGCAAATTTGACTAATTCTCATTTAAAGGGGGTTTATTTAAAGTTTATGAAAATTTGCTATATTTGATCTGATATAGAGAATATCACCAAACGGTGAAATGTAGAATTATAATCGAATACAGTAAAGTCATATGATTATTAAAAATCTATAGGATAAGTATCACATGATCAAAACTCACTATAAAAGCAAAGGGTCAATATAGAAAAACTAATAGCCCATGTAAATAACTGATACCCTTACATAACATATTTTATAGTAATACTTTGTGACTATTCTATAATATAATTAAAACTCTCACGAACTCCCAAAAAAAACAGTACAAGCAAATAAAAAATAAAATCTTCCATGCGATGCGAGTAACTAATTCGAGAATTGCTTTGTAGTAATATTGCACATCATAAGGGAACTAGTGCAATGCAACTACAATGCACTCCCGCAATAGTTTAACAAGCTTCATAAAAATAAATCTTCAAAACAAAACGCTGCGAAACAAAATAATTAGAGATTGCAAAGAAATAACGAAATAAATAAAATAAAAACTGTATTCAAGATGGAGCCGTTCCAGTATTACGTAAGCAACAAAGGGGGGCTTTGTATAATATATCTGACGTAATCGCGATTCAGAATGCACTCATGTCATTAAAATTAAGTAAAGCATATCCCTTATATCATCAAAGTTAAGTAAAGCATACCCCTTATATCATCAAAAATAATTAAAGCACACCTTTTGTATCATCAAAATTTAGCAAAGCTTACCCCTTATATCATCAAAAATAAGTAAAGCTTACCCCTCATATCATCAAAAATAAGTAAAGCATACCCCTCATATCATCAAAAACAACTAAAGCATATACCTCATTTAATCAAAAATAAGTAAATTTACTTAATTCTGATGACATCAAACGGGGGTATTAATTGTGACTACGTCTAACTTATATCTATTTAGGTTATGAATACGTTTGTATGTATATAGGGGAGTTAGAACTTTGCTTACTTTTGCTGAAAAAAGGGAGATTTTGCTAAAAAAAATACTAAAATTACGTGTTACATGACGTGTTACAACCCAATATATAATATACTTACCAACATAAGCTGTGTTGGTTTCCGACAACAGTAGTAGGCCAAAGAATCTGCTAACCTGGCTCCGGCGATATC
Source organism: Antheraea pernyi (assembly GCA_015888305.1). Lineage (NCBI taxonomy): Eukaryota > Metazoa > Arthropoda > Insecta > Lepidoptera > Saturniidae > Antheraea > Antheraea pernyi. Next base: position 32,625 of record MU158935.1, read on the forward strand.
GCAAACCTAAATATAATCAACTTTGTAATATTTTTCTAAGAAACTGGAATTACATACGAATTTTAACATCAGTATTCCTTTATCATTATCTTCTGTATATAAATAGGCAGTAAGTAAACAGTAAAGTAAGTTTTTTGTTTAGGAAATATTGACAAGATTTACTTGGTTTCGAGAAAAAATATGTAAATAGATCTTTTTTTCTTAATATTGAAAAATGGTCAACTGTTGATCGTTAGTATTATTTATTCCACGACAGTTTGGTATAGTGATTCTTTTATAATTATAGATTATAATTATAGATGTAGTGTAATTTGTATTCGCTTGTTAAGTCATGTTACTAAAAGTATTTATTTTTAAGTATTAATATAATTAATTTGGATGTATTAAATACGAAATTCATTTCCAAAATTGAATACAAGTATTTTTATATGCAATAACTATCATTGAAATAAAATTTAAATTCAAATAAAATTAAAGTTTCTTTTTTAATTTATGGATATGTTAGTTATAACAAAAAACAATTTTTAAATATTTTTCTTTGTTCCGGCTATTGTTTGAAACGGTAAGATAGATTTTAATTCTATAGCCGATGTTATAAGGAGTATCTTGGGCTCTATTTTGGAACAAAACAATAGGGTTCTGCACAAATATAACAAATTAAAGAAACTATATCCAGAACCGTGCATAACCTACATGCACTGAAATAATTTTTTTTTTTGCTAGAATTCGCGGATTAAACAACTGGTAAAAATGAAATAATAAAGTTATTATATTCAAATGTACCTTGAGAATAGTTTCCGATGTCCTCTCGACAGAGCGTTCATCTCGACACTGAGCGAGGCTGAGCAGACCACGCCGGCTTTTGTAAGCCATATGCAATGCCCTACAATATAATAGCACAATGATGTATTTACACAAAGCGATGTTTACACTACTGAAGACAATAGATATTAATAACTAAAATATAGACTGTACGGTTCTGTTTTATAAACATCAAACGATTAGATGTTACCGACGTTAGCAAGTACGAGAACAGTAGGTTATAATTATTCTTAACTAACTAGTGTTTGCGACTTTGTTCAAAATTCAAATCAAAAATATTTTATTTAATTTAGGTCCCGACAAGGCGCTTACGAACGTCCAAACTAACACTAGTTCGAAAAACACACCCAGTCATCGAGAAGAACCGACAGGAATCTCGATCTGGTTTATCTTTTTATTATACATAGCATACCTTGTGATTGCAACTTTGTTCAAAATTAAAATAATTTATTTAATTTAGGCCCTGACAAGGCGCTTACGAACGTCCAAACTATCACTAGTTCGGAAAACACACCCAGTCATCGAGAAGAACCGACAGGAATCTCGATCTGGTTTATCTTTTTATTATACATAGCATACCTTGTGATTGCGACTTTGTTCAAAATTAAAATCAAAAATATTTTATTTAATTTAGGCCCCGACAAGGCGCTTTCGAACGTCCAAACTATCTCTAGTTCGGAAAACACACACAGTCATCGAGAAGAACCGATAGGAATCTCGATCTAGTTTATCTTTTTATTATACATAGCATACCTTGTGATTGCGACTTTGTTCAAAATTAAAATCAAAAATATTTTATTTAATTTAGGTCCCGACAAGGCGCTTCCGAACGTCCAAACTATCTCTAGTTCGGAAAACACACCCAGTCATCAAGAAGAACCGGCAAGAATCTCGATCTGGTTTATCTTTTTATTATACATAACATACTTTTTTAATTATTATAACATAATGGGCAGTTACATTCGTTTTTGGTGGATGCACAGAGAGAGGCTTCACTTCCAGACGTCACCGTCGTTCACATATTGAACCACTCTATAATAAATCTTTATGTATTAAGACCCGCTTGATATAAATTGGATTGGATTTAGCCCATTTTTAAATGTAACAACTCATTTCTGGAGAGCACCATCGTTCACATATCGATTCACCATATAATGACCTTTAGACATTAAAACCCTTGACATGGTACTTGAACTCATTATCCAGCAAATCGGTAATGTGCTTTGGGACTTTTTTTTCTCGAACTGATTAAGCTATTGACCCAGCAAGGTCTTAACAGCTTCACCGGATTTGTGCTTTGGGACTTTGTTATAAAACCTAACAATATTTACCTAAAAAAAGTGTTACTGTCCTTAAAGAACCTAAAACATGGAATGACCAATTCGTTGTTTCTAGTATTTACATTATGTCGGTGTTTTACTAAATACAGTTTATGCAAGTTTTTGCAGACATACATTCGTCACTAAATATTATAAACAAAGTCCTTTCCCACGTCTGTCTGTCTGTCTGTCTGTCTGTTCGCAATAAACTCAAAAACTACATAACGGATTTTCATGCGGTTTTCAGATAAAGTGATTCATGATGAAGGTTTAGGTATATGATTTGTCAAGGCTTTTTTTTATTATTAGGGCAGGACAACGTCCGCCGAGGCCGCTAGTACTCTATATGCTTTGCTGTACATCTGACAAAGTCTTTGCAAAATTCGCATTTATAATATTAGTTCGAAACTTTGGATATGGTTGAGGAGATAGGATTTTATAACTAAACTAACTGTGCCCGCGGCTTCGTCCGCATAGAACTTAATGCAAAGAACAGTCTTTCGTTTAGTGTGGTTTAGATATTACAGTGCAACCTTAATACAACGAACCTCAATTTAGCGACTTCCTCGATTTAACAAATTTTTCGTAATCTTGAGTTGTCCATAAGAGTGATTGTAAATAATACGGTTGTAAATAATACCTTTACATTACGAATTTTTTTACGAACAACCTCTGTATAACGAATTTTAATAAAACAAAAATTACATGTTACTCCAGGATATGTCTACGATTTTATCATGAACGCGGTACTTTAGCAGTAATTCATGTCCAAACAGACATACAGACAGTAGTCCAGTGAAGCTGTTAAGACCTTGTTTGGTCAATAGCGTAGTCAGTTCGGAAACGACATAAAGACATTTCTAAAAAGGATTGAAATGTATTTTATTACGTATTACTAGATACCTGCAACAATTTGTTTACACAAATCTATAAAGTGCAGACACGTGATTTTTACTGATTTGTACTTTCTTATTATAGGTATAGATATAGATAAATATTTAATTATTTAATATAAATTATACCCAGGTAAAGGATCTTCGCAATTTGTTAAGGGCTCAGGCAGCATATTGACTCGATCTCCAATTTCTATAGATTTCGTTGTGTCAGCGAGCAACCATGTAGCGGCAACACCGACGATATTCGCCCACCATTCTATCACTGGATCCCAGCATCCTATATCACACGATATACACGAAGATAATAAATAACCCATGTACATGCCATTGTTAAAAAAAAAATTACATGTTTTATGGTCCATGGACCACAACTGCACTATATAAGGTAACAATATATACAAATAAAATAGTTTTATAGGTATAGAAAATAATGCTCATTACACATTCTATGGCCCATGGACCACAGTTGTATAGCAGTAAATACATGAAGATAACATTATTTTATATTGAAAACAATTACCTATTACACGCTTTATGGGTCCATCGACCTCAGATTTACACCAGTACGTGTAAAAAAATTGTTCTAAAGAGACTATCGTTACCTTTTACAAATTGTATGGTACAAGGGTCACAACTGTAAACTGTGTATAGGGTGTCGAATAACATCGAAGACTTGAGACATCCAAGCCAACCTCACCTGCACGTGGTGCACCCTGCTGAATAACGAACGAGGCAATGGCGAAAGCGGGATGGGTTTTACAGCCTGACTGGGTCGCAATACATGGTGTATATGGCGAAAAAGCCCGTCATAGTGATTCGCTTCTGCGGGTCGCGTTTCGGGATCAGCCTGTGCATATCCAGCCTTTCGCAGGCCGGCATGACAGCGGCGACCGGCGATGGACAGTGTGTCACTCGGTGGTCGCCGTTGTTTTTGGATTGTACTGTACTTACCATCAGGCACAGCGCAGTCAGTTTGCCGTGTTACAATAAAAAAAAAATGTTTTTGAAAAAAAAAATGCGTATACAAAAACATTATTTTTTTAAGTGATTCATAATTGAATTAATGAGCAAAAGTATGAGATAAATAATCGAATAAATCAACACGACTTAATAATAGGTTTTTACCTATGAAATTGCCGTTCTGCAGTACTGGCCATTTCAAATCAAAATAATTTTTGTTTGGCTAAGAATTCTAATTGCAAATTAATGTTATTTTAAAAACATGGAATTCTTTTTCCAAAAGTAGTCATTTGTTTATTGATTAGTGTTACATTTTCATCGCATTTCAATCTTTTTTGTCATCATGGATACGTTAAAAATTCGAGTAATTATGGAATATGAGTACCGTCGTGGCAGCAACGCGGCACAAGCGGCACGCAACATCAACGACGTTTACGGAGCTAACACTACAAACCAACGCACCACCTGTTATTGGTTTGCTCGCTTCCGTTCTGGGAATTTCGACCTGAAAAATGAACCTCGCGGTCGTCCGAAGACTTTGGTCGACAATGACGAATTAAAGGCGATTGTGGAAGCTGATGATACACAATCTACGGCTGAATTAGCAGCAGCTTTCGACGTTAACGTCAAAACAATATTGGTCCATTTGCGTCAAATTGGCAAGGTAAAAAAGCTTGACAAATGGGTGCCCCACGAACTCAATGATCGCCAGCGCGAAGTACGCGTCGAGACGTGCCTTGCACTGCTCAACAGACACACAAATGAAGGAATTTTGAACCGCATTGTTACCTGCGATGAAAAATGGATTCTGTTTGATAACCGCAAGCGCTCAGCAAGTTGGTTGGATCCTGGTTCAGCACCTAAAAAATGCCCTATACGAAAGCTTACCCCTAGAAAAGTGATGCTCACTGTTTGGTGGTCTAGCGCCGGTGTGATTGATCACAGCTTTTTACCAAACGGGGTGAGCATTACTGCAGATGTGAAGAACTAAATACAATGATGGAGAAGCTGGCACATATCCAACCAGTATTGGTCAATCGCTCGTCTCCGCTGCTCCTGCACGATAAGGCGCGACCTCATACTGCACAGCAGACGGTCTCCAAGTTGCAAGAACTGGGGTTGGAAGTTCCCCGTCATCCGTCCTACTCACCAGACCTTGCGCCTACAGACTACTACTTTTTCCAGAATTTGGATAACTCCTTGGCGGGAAAAAAATTCAATACCCGAGAGGCAGTAGAAATTGCCTTTGAAGAATTTGTTGCCTCCCGTCCAGCTGATTTCTTTAAGAAGGGCTTCAATAAACTGTCACTGCGTTGGCAAAGATGCATTGATTGCATGGGTGATTACTTCGATTAATACAAATAAAAAATACTTGAAAAAAAATCGTTCAAATTTTTTCATACAAAACGGCAATTTCATAGGTAAAGACCTAATATTTATATTACACAAATACACATTTCCCTTCCTTCTTATATCAAATAATCAAGTAAAATTAAATTACTCGCATACCAGTGTGATGAGGAGCCTCCGTGGACACATCATCAGTTATAAGTTTGATGAGATCCAGGACATCTCGCGTGTTGCTACATTCATCAGCACATAGTAACATTTGAAGACTCTTCTGTAATAACTCCAGATGATAAGCCTGTAATTAATATACTAGTATTACTAACTGTTACCCGCAGCTTCGTCCGTTTAGTTGTTGTTTTTTATCTGAATTAGTCGTGAGCAATTTTAAATTCATCTGTTCAAGTTCATCATTACCACTTGATCCCGTCGACCGGTTTTTTAAGATTCAGATCTCAAAATAGGGAAACATGTTTTTAAATATCTAGCCAATTTGTTAAGATTCTAATTTTACATTACACAATTCGTCAAGTTTTTCAAAGTTTGTAATAAATACGATATTTGTTTTAACTTATGCCGCCAACAGTCTATAGGCCAATGCATCGTAAGGTCTACATTAATTTATATGGAACTTACCCCTTATGGTTTTGGACAGTCCAGGCACAGTATTCATATAAGAGAAAGTATGGAAACTAACAAACAAACCCTAAGCAACGAGCCCTAAGGGGATCTCACGGGTTTTTTTTCTCGAACCGATTACGCTATTAACCTAGCAAGGTCTTAACATCTTCACCGGACTACAAAATTCATTTAATTTTTCGGGTTAATATATAAACCTGTGAAACTCACAAATAACATGGCTTTCTAATGGTAAAATAATTTTCAAAATCGGTTTTGTAGATCCAGATATTACCTCCTACAACATCACAACCTCATAAACTCACCAACTTTACCTCTACAATATTAGTATAGGAAAATATACTCACTCTCATAGCGTAAGCGAGCGGATCAGCGGGATCGGGTAAGCGAGCGAATAACGTAGCAGCAGCATGAGTGCGGTCGTACGTCCAGTGTCGGGTTCGTAGAAACTTTTGCCCCCGAGCGCTTCCCACCCACCGCATGCGCACTGGCCAGTCCGCACACGCGTCCGTACTCATAGACCGACAAGCACGTAAATAGTACCTTACGAATTAAAAATAATAATTAAATCAGAAATTCCTGGTGCTACACGCACATGTATAAACAAAAAAAAAATCGTAAAATATTTGATACCAACAACCTCACATTCTTATGCTACTCCCATATCTACGAAACGAAGCTGCGACTACTTGTCGCGCTAAAATTAACGTCAAAAAACATTCCGATAAAGGCGCAGATTATACGTTGCCACACCTGTGTCTTTCCAATAACTCGACATTAGCGTCCGCTAAACTCCTTTGATGTGTGTAAAAACCGCCAGCCCAATTATCGTACTGCGTTTATCGTCACGCAGCCCGATAGTTCGTAACGCATGACGATAATGTCTTCCCGCGTCTGCATTTAGTTTGACCATAGACAAAACTTCGTGCCGATACACGCAGGTATGGGAGTACTCCTATATCTGCGTGTATCACCAGGCTATTTTCACTCCTCAGAATCGGATTTTTATGAAAAAGGGTCGTCTAGTTTTGGTTATCAATCAACTTACTAGATGGCACTGTTATATAATTTTTTTGGCAAGTTTGATAACAAAATATGGTGGACGACAATTAGTTTTGACATTTCAAACTGACAACTTTCAAATATTTATTTTCATTCTCTTTGTTTACGTATCTGTTACGAGAGTGTGCTCCCTTAAATTTTGTTGCCTCCTACAAACAATCTTATCTATCTCCGGATCTACTTATAAACATTGACTCCTGCACATACATACTTGTATTTAGATTTGCCTTACGATGCATATATTCATTACAAATAAAAATGACCAAAAACTTGTATACGATTTACGCAGTACCGCTGTATGCATACATACATAGCTATAAATGTACATGTATAACCAACAGATATTAGTTCGAAAGTAGTATTATAGAGGCGCTGATTGGAAAGAACGAGTGCGACCTCTATTTATATAACGTAACGTTATATAACAGATAGTTTTCCTCATAATCGGCCTTTATTTATAAGTCTTTACGTCTATTAATCTAAGTGTAAAAGTGTAAACGTTCGATCAAGAAAAAAACCGTTAACAGCGGCCAATCAAACGTTTTCAACTTAACGATTAGTCTCAGTTAAATAAAAAAATCACAAGCTTACTCACCCGCAAAGCCAGTTTCCAATTTTCGGCATATAATCCTTGAAAACTAATGCAGCAGTGACGTAAGTGTCCATCAACAGTTGCCTGTTATTAGACACTTCGGCTAAGTTGACAGCTTGCAATGCGAGCAGTACCTGCACTCCTCGACCACTTGGGATCGAGATGATTTCCAACTGTGCAAGCCGATGGGAGACACTAGACACTTCTGAGGCCCAGTGCCGTGTAGCTCTTCTTGCTGGACTATTCAGTATTAAAAGACCACACTTAGTAGAAGTATCCAGAAGCAATTATTCATGAAAGTATTAATGTTATATTTTGTCAAAATATTTCATATAACATATTCATTTTTTTTTCATTTATTTCATATTCAATATTTTCAGTTTATCAGTGTAATCGGAACACTTAAAATGCCTACAAAAGTACTAATCGTCAAATATCGATTACTTTTCAACCCTACCAAATTATAATGTACCGTTGACGCATACTTTTGACAGTGAAATATCACTTTTTGTGTTTAGTCGGATTATACCCGCCATTTTTATTCGTCTTTGTTGTTGACACGGTTGTACATTGTTTTCACTACATTTTATTAAATATTCTTATTATTATAGGTTTTTAGTGTGTTTTGATATATTAAGCTTTGTTAGTTATTTGTTGTTATTATATGTTGTTATAGTTTTCTGTTATTATTTATGTTTTCGAGGTTAAAATCATGGATTTACCTGGACCAACTAACTATTGTACTTTTTATTCAGCGAAAAAAATACATTCGAAAACTATATCGATGGTTTCTACAGAGAAGGATATTATTATTGTCCATAAATTCGTGGAAGAGAGTTGGCCTAAAGATTTTTACGTGTATAAAAATGATATAAGTAAAATATAATAGGTATATTGCGAGCTTACGTATACAGATTTTAAAGAAACAGATACATAAAAAAGAGAACTGGGCTGTCTACAACCACCTCTACAACGCTTACCAAGGCGCTCTATAGTTGAAAGTATGGATGACATTGATATGGGTCCAATACGTCGAAAAGTACACTTGTTTTAGTTTAATAATGAACTGCCTACTATCGATAAGGTTTTGGAAGCAGTAAATGCTGACGACATGTTACCTAATTTTAAGAGGACAACTTTCTGTCGTTATATTTCAAATTGCTATTTAAATACATCAAACAATCTCGCAAACGTTCAATAATTGACCCGGAAGATATTGTATTGTGGAGAATACAACATTTAAAAACTATTTCAAAGTTAAGGAACGAGGGGAAGAAAATTTATTATTTGGATGAGTCATGGCTTAATGAAGGTTACTTAAATATGCAAGTTATTTAGTATATTTGCAATAGCATTAGTCATTTTAGTGAAACATGTAGAGTTATGACATTTATTTTAAATTAAATTGTCTTTCAATATTATCAAATATTAACACTAATATTAATACTATCTATAACAACTATTAATGTAACTACTAATTACTACTGTAATTACTAGACTCATTGCAGAAATGTTTTTATGTCAAAAACTCCATATAAACTTAGCATTACAGTTGATAATTACTATTATCTTTCAAAACCTAAAAACAATATTATTTAATTTATTATACATTTATAAATAATTTACAATTATTTATATAAATTTGTTTCAGGACACACTCTGAATAAAGTCTGGGAAAATAAATCTAATAAGTCCTCAAAAGAAGCTCACAGTGAAGGTTTACCGATTGGCTTAACAAATCCTGGTGGAAAAGACTGATAATACTGCATATAGGTAATTTAGCTCATATAAGTTCACAACTTTATTCTCTAAGGTCAATATATATTCATCACTAAGCATAATTGGATGACTATGAATAACTATAATGTATGAAAATGTTTTATTCATATATACCTATAATTATATAAAAAAACATGGAATGTCATAAAATACAAATTGTCACAGAATATAATGGCTAATGGCTTTTCTTTAGTTTCATTATTCTAGCAGTTTAGACTATTTCCAGGAGAAGTCAGCTTATAACAATAAATATCAAATGATATTTAGATTTCTCTGTTAGTGTGTTGAAGAAAACACAATTTTAATAATTTAACACTCTGTTTACATTTTTAAAAAACATACATAACATAATCTCACATTATATTACTTTAGATATATGGGTGATTCAAATATAAATGTTTTATTTTATAGGATCTAACTCGGCCATCTTAGAAGGTGGTGAATTAATTTTCAAGGCAAAGAAAGCTGATACCGACTATCACTCTGAGTTGGATGCATATAATTTTGAATAATGGTTCAGCCAAATTCTATAGACAAGAGTTGGTGATAATCTAACAGTCTTCAGACTTTTCTGAATAAATACATTTATGAAACAATGTCTTTGGTATTATTTCATTGTGATTGATATGTTATATCTATAGTGATGTGCTGAAGCTTAGTGGTATTATCATTCAATGATTTGGTTGAATTGATTGGTTAAAGTTTAAAATCTTTCTCTAAGCACCTACTAATGTGTCACGGCAGTTTACTTGAGAGATATATGCCTTCTGGGTTTAGCTTGTTACCGTCATCCGCTATGTATTTAAAATCGCAGGATATTACGGTTAAATCCTTAATATAATTGTACTAACCTATTTGTAAATATGTTCGTAGGAAGTAATATCGGAAACTACTGATCTGATTCTGAAAATTCTTTACTACAGGAAAATATATTTTACCCCCTAGTGACACAGTAAATTATATTAATATAGAGTAGTAAATTATAACAAACACGCACAAAGTCGCAAGTATAATAATAACATTGATGTAAAAAACAGTTTTAGAACCAATGGTTCTTTGTTCACATTTTGTCTCACGGAAAAATGAATGTACTATAGAGTCAAATTAGAGTAAACTACGTCTTAAAATATTGAATACCTGTCACTCCAGAGATCACCAGCACGTCGAGCTAGGAAGGATCCGAACGGTAGTCTTTGAAGTACCTGTCGTAGTATCGCAGATACTAAAGCTGAATATTTTGCTTGCCCTTGGCCACCGGATTGTACGCTTTTACCACAAACCGCTAGAGAACGATGAAGTTCTAACTGCGCGCTTTTAAGGTCACCCTGAAATTATTGTATAGAACCTCTGTAAGCCTAACTTCAAGAGAGACCCTATAAATTCGCATTATAGAGTTCTCTTTTATATTTTCCTGCCTTGATAATAAAAAAAAAACCTAAAATTTTAACCGCAGCGCCACCTACCGGGTTCATTCATGAATCTAAACCATTCTTGAATTCACTTGAACACACACAATTTTTTTATCAAAGTCTTTCCAGTTTCTAAACGGAGGAGTTCAATCACATACACATGAAGAAGAGTTACACCTATACATAAAGCAAATTCTATTATCAACGCAGGACATTGTCCGCCGGACTCACTAGGCACTACTTATTATAAAGCAAAGTCCCCTGCCACGTCCGTCTGTCTGTCTGTTCGCGTCACACTAAAAAACTACTGAACGGATTTTTATGCGGTTTTCAACAGTAGATAAAGTGATTCATGAGGAAGGTTTAGTATAATTTGTCAAGATTTTTTTTTTATTATAAGGACGGGATAACGCTGGCCTGGCCCGCTAGTTATATATATAAAGATAAGTTAGAGGTGGTAGAGCCACGTTGAAGGTATTACTGGTTTTCGCATGAATGGGACGGCTCGTCCGGTGTACTACCATCCTCTCGCAGAAAACCGACGTGAAGTAACAGTGCTTGCATTTCATTCGTTCAGTGAGAGCGCCGGATAACCCACCTTTCCCTTCCCCCACTTGCTTTTCTTCCAGCTATAGACGTAATTAGTTTGAAATGATCGAATTTGTAGTTTGTAAAATCAAAGATTTGTATTGCTATTGCTATGTTGGAAATACTAATTGAATATATCCACTTATAGTGGGTTGAAATGTAGAGTAACTGAAAACTCCATCGGGGCTAAGAAAATGGAAATAAATATTTTTTCGAGTTTTGAAGGTTTTCGACTTATCCAAGTTCCACTTAAGTGCAACTTTCCATAGAACTTAAAAGCACTCCGGGTTTCTATACAGATATTTAAAACTGAAGTTTTTTTTTTCGAACTGACTACGCTATTGACCAAGCAAGGTCTTAACAGCTTCACCGGACTACTTAAAACTGAAGTGTTTGTTTGTAAAACCAAAACAACAGCTTTTTACTAAATCGATATGTAAGTATATGTGGTACTTAAGAAAATAAAGGGTTCCACCGAATATAATCCTTTTTAGATATACAAACGCAGGCGAAATCGCCGGCAACTGCTAGTTCTGTAATAAGTTTATATACAAATCACAGATAATTCGATACCTCTTTTTTTGCGCACAAGATGGCTGTACCTTATTTTCCTAAACATCAATCAAGTGTTGGTAACTAATTAACAAATACACAGATACCAAAGTCAAAATATATAGCAAATAAAAAATTAGTAATATGTATTTTAGGTAGCATACAGAAGTAAATTGTACCTTTTTCAAATAATGATCAGCTTGTCGTTTATGTTTGTAGAAAAGTCCAGCTTCTTTTGACTGTGATTTTGGGACTGAATCACCATAGACCAACAACTTTACTAGACAGCCTCCAACTAACAAAAAGTTTACTATGTATATAAAGAAAATGTTAAAAATCCAAGTCGCCCAGGAGAAACCGCTGTTACCTAAAAGTAGAAAAAATATGAGCAAATAAATAAAAGTTTTTATTAAAAACACAATTGTACTTAAACATCACCATAAACAATATAATATTATCTATGGGAACGTTCATTCATTTGTTATCTTCATAATTTAATTTACAAATTAGTTTTCATGTAATTTATTATTTACTATATTATTTCTCATTTAACATAATATTACCTAAATCGACATCACATATAGATCATACATATCATATAAAATATATCAGTTTTGATTTGTGTGTGATATCAAATTAAGATCATATACTTGCTAAGTTGGACTTCGAATTCATAGGTACATTTTATATAGGTATTTTTATTTTGAATTTGAAGATGAACTCACAAGTTATGAAGAAATAAAATATTACTAGTGTAGTATTTTAGCATGTTGGAGCATAAATTCGATTGCTTAGAAAGTGCTCATAGCTATGTGTATGTACTCCATATGCTCTAAGTCTTAAACTATTGGTGATCACGTTTTAATTTTTTTTTTTTTTGTGAAGAATTAGTACATTTAAAGCTTTAATTCAAGGTTAAAAATATTTTAAAAAAGTGTCAAAGTTACTCAAATATCGATTTGAAATTTTCACTTCCGGTTTACTATACATAAAAAAATCTAATTTAGAATTCGACAAAATAATTAAAAATTTCAACTTTGTAACTATAAGATACAATACTTTTTAGTTTTTTTTACAAATTAATTGATACAGATAATAAACATTCAAAAAGTGATGACTTCATTCTTAGTACTTTTTTTAAAGTTCATAGCTCAATAATAATGCATCATACGAAAAAAAAATGGTGTGTACACATCGACGTCTACTAGAATTATAACTGACCAGAGTATAAACAAACTTCACGAACACATTTTTTTTTTGTTGTCCGCTTGACATGAAATGCCCCAGTTATATGTTGATGTGTTGCTTAGATACGGGCGGAGTGACGGGGCAGCCGTCAAAAATAAGCTAACTAGCCAACTTTTAACGGGACTATCTATAGCTTTTTATTAGTATAAAACTATTTTAAAATACAAATACTTTACTCACTGAATTCATCACTGGATAAAATCTTTCTCTGGTCAACTTTTGTGGAGAAATCTAATGAAGAAGACTCCAACATGAGGTTTCCAAAGAATGCGCTGAATGGGTTGAACGCAATGAGTCCTACCATAAAGGCACACAGTGCCAAACGAGAATGATCGCCCATGCCCATGACGATTTTTGAATATTTATCCTCTACCTAAAATTACACTGAAGTTTAACAACGGAACATACATACTTGCCAGTATAAATTATATTAAATCATACAGTATCAACGAATGTAGACAATAATTATCAATACACACTTCTAATTGTATACACATACGTCTTTTTATATATGTAACAGGCTGAGACAAAACAGTTAGTACATCTTTCTTCTTTGTTCAACTGATTTTCTTTATTTATTTTTTTCAGTAAATATATCTAATTATCTTCTTTATATTAAATAAACGAGCTTTAGCGTTATCAATAAAAATAAAATATATAGATAATGTTTTTACTTATTATTGAAACATGGATTTTTTTTTAAATCAATAGCAAGCAAACGAACAGGTGGGTTACCTGATGTTTACACCTGATGTTAAGTGATCATCACCGTCCATAGACTTTAGCAACACCAGGGGAGTCGCAAATCCGTTGCCAACCTGTGTATGAGGGAGGGGGTAGGGGTAGGTAGGGAAAGGGAGGGGGGCC
>MU158935.1:46764-149453 GCA_015888305.1 Antheraea pernyi
TCTATGAGAGGGTGGTTCTACCCCGGGTGAGCCGACCCATTCATGCTGAAACTACTAATAGCTACAGCGTGGCTCTACCACCTTTTTTTATGTCATAGGTGACAAACGAACAGGTGGGTCACCTGATGTTAAGTGATCACCACCGTCCATGGACACTAAGACACCAGAGGAGTCGCAAGTGCGTTGCCACCCTTTGGGGGAAGGGTTAGGGGAGAGAGTGGGAGAGGAGAGAGGAGAGAGGGGAGGTGGGCCTCCGCGCTTTCATTGACCGAACGAAACGCAACAACGCAAGCACCGTCACTTCACGTCGGTTCTCTATGAGAGGGTGGTTCTACCCCGGGTGAGCCGACCCATTCATGCTAAAACCAGTAATAGTTTCAGCGTGGCTCTACCACTATACAATACCTATACCTAATATACAATACAATAGATTATGGTCGAATTTCCGCCACTGGACTAAAACTAGTATTAATTCGCGGTTGTGCGCGCGTTCATCAAAAACTACTGTATTGATTTGAATTAAATTTATATTTACTTCTTAGGAAATAAAATTATCACAATTGCTTAATTTGATATAAAGTTATTATTAAGAAGCTAGGATTTTTATTGGCATTAGACTATATATTAAAAAAAAATATTTAAAACAATAATTGGCACTAAATAAAGCTAGGATTTTTATTGGCATTAAACATTCAGGTATATGTGTTTTCTTGACATGGAAAAATGGGACACTATATTTAGAATATATAAAAAAATATATATTTCAAACAATAATTGGCACTAAATAAAAGCAAAAAAATAGACCCAAGTAGTTTTAAATGGTCATCGTTATCACCTTGGTTCAGCTCAAAGACATTATTTTTAAATTTGCTAGTTACCTTGTATTCGGGTGATGATGGAGAATCACTATCCATAGAATGTGGAGAATGATATGGTGATGAGCTGTCACTATGTGGTGGAGTGTACGCCCTATCAAATATAGGCTCTTTGACACCGGATTTCTGACAAACCATCTTGAGTGCTATGTTCTCTTGTTTTAATCTACTATTTTGCTTCTGTAGATATTTTATGTAATCAATGGTTTTCCTTAATATTGCTGATTTATTCAGCTGAAAAGTAACATTTTAACTTTGAATACATAATCTACAAACATAAAATGTTATTTAAATTCCGCACAAGGTTACTCTGTGACTATCTATATTCCTCCCAACATTATTTAAGGGACGTTTTCATTATTTGTAGTCACCAAAGTAATACCAAAAACTCAATAATGTATTTAGAACTTTCACAGAAATATGTACAGCATATATATTTCTTTTTAATACATATCTGAACAAAACTATTAAGTTATATTTACTCGGAGTTACCAAATTCCATTTTCAATGGTACATTATTAATAATAAACCATTGCTTTAAGCAAATTAAGATTAAATAATGGGCAATGTATCTCATCAACTTGTAGGTCGTGATCCATGAGATTTGATTTAAGAGTTCTTTAGACTTTTGTAATTCATCACTTAAATGTTATTAATGAGTTAAAAATAATGACTCCCGAGATGGTACTGGTAAAAATCCCACTGTGCCAATGGCTAAGAATATTGCACACATTAATGAAATAAGGCTAACCATGTTTCTCCTTATAGTTGTATAATATAATTTCACCAGATAATTAAATAAAGTAATGTAATCTGATTTCAGTTTTTCATGATCCCAATAACACCGTAAATCAAATCAAATCAAAAATACTTTATTCAGTTTAGGCCTTAATAAGGCACTTATGAATGTCAAAGACTACTACCGGTTCGGAAAACAACCCAGTCATCGAGAAGAACCGGCAAGAAACTCAATCGGGTACATTTTTTAAACATATATTTCCAATGCATTATACAATGCTTTTAGTGGATACACAGAGAGGAGTCAATTCCAGACATCACTATCATTCACATACTGATCCACTCTATAATATCCTTTTGAAACTAAAACCTATTTGACATGGCGCTAAAATTTACAGTCCGGCAAATCGGTAACATAACATATACATAACATAACAATATAACATCATTACATGTTATTGTTCAAAGATTTCAAAAATAACTGACTTGTAATTATATGTATATTCATAACTAGTGGGCCCGGCAGACATTGCCCTGTCCTGATAATAAAAAAACCTTGACAAATTATATACCTAAACTTTCCTCATGAATTGCTTTATCTACTAATCCGTTTAGTCGTTTTTGAGTTTATCCCGAACAGACAGACAGACAGACGTGGCAGAGGACTTTGTTTAATAATATATTCATAATGTTGATTATGAAGATTAATCTCATGTTAAATTAAAAATAAAATAAATATGAATGATCATTATCTTTACCTTAGCTTCTTCACCTACTAACATATTTTTTAATTCCACTATCCTGTCATTAATACTTGTTCTGTAACGCCTTTCAATGGCATTATGGGCACTCCGTTTAACCTCTTTTACCTTGGGAACACCTATATTTGGAGCTGGATTTAAAGCTATTTTGTCACCTTCTAAAACAACAGCTGGTATGCCAGTAAAGAGTGTGTGACCATTGTTGCTTGTGAAAAATGTGTGGATTGGTCTATTCTCTGATCCAGACTTTGAATTTGCTATGTTTTGTGCTGTTCCTGGAAAATTAAGTATAATAAATTGCCTATAAGCATAAGAAGCATATAGTATACCTATTCTATCCTAGTATATTACTAGAAGTATAATATATGCATTCGAAAATCACAAATCAGTTATAGTGCTCATAATTTTTTTCCCACTATATAAAAGGAATACAAGAATTTTAAATTGTCTCCATGGAACATGTATAAAATAATACATATCTATATATATATATATAAATCAATTGCTGTTTGTTAATCTCGCTAAAGCTAGAGATTGGCTTCTAAATAGGTTAGCTGATTTTGGTTTTGGAATATTTGTTTATGAAGGTCCAGGGAAGGTTTATTAAATGGTGAGAAAATATGGAAAAATTGCAAGGAAGATAGTAAAAATAACAATTTCATTTTCTCATATAAACTGTTCTAACTACTTTCCTGTCATACTTTTGATGTTTGTCCCTTCTGTAGATATAGTCAATAGTTTAATACAAAACAAAGTTACAGGAATTTAAAATAGTCTCCGTGGAATATGTATAAAATAATACATATTTATATATAAATTTGTGTTCTGCGCAAATATTCAGAGAAGTCAAAAAGTTTGGTGAGAACTATAAATATTAAATAAAGGTAAATTATAAAGTTAAATGATTCTACTGTTAGGAAACTTAAGTGTAAAGAAAATAACATTGAAAGCGGAAAGACTAATGGACTGGCATGCCAAATGCCACACAGTAGTCAGTTCCACCATCTTATTTACCTACTACAGTTTGACACATTCATAAATTCATATTTTATTTATTACTGAAATGAAACTATGGAATATCATTTAAATTATTCTACATCAATTATAAAGAATAAACATATTTTTTCTGTATTTATGACATAAAGTAATCATATAGGTATAGAAGTAATAAATTCATTAATAATAAACATATAGGAACGCATTCCACTTGATGAGTATTGGTCATTGCAGGCTATCTATAGGTATAAACAGAAGGCTGCAATCCTAAGGACAGACATATGTTGGTAGTTCCTGAGGATTGAAATCAGAATACTTTGTTTGCCAGTGTATTACCAACTACACTCATCAGGGATTAATACAGTAAGGTGAGCACTATTGATATGCAGATTAAGTACTGAGTTGGTGTTTCGGCAGTCAAGCCTTGCATAAACTACTATAACCATAAACATGGGCTTGAATACTTTATGTCTATTAAAAATACAATATTATTAAAAGTACCTTGAATAGGTGCACTAGTATACATTAGTGTCTGTGTTTCTGGATTGATTATATTAGATTGTAGTAAAACAGGTGAAAAATTGTTATCCGAACTCTTCAATATTAATGGCACTCCTTTACCATTATTCTGTAGTAAAAGTGGTTGATTGGTCTGCTTTAAATTATTAGATGGATTAACTTGTGTTAACCTATCAAGTTGAACGAGAGACGGTTTGCTTTCCTGTACTTGCTGTACATTAGGGCCAAGATTGACAAAGAAAGGACTTTGGACAACTTGTTGAAAAATCATTGGTGATGGTTTTTCTACTTGATTACGACCATGCTGGGTGACATCAGGTAGCGGTTCGCTATTTGCATGGTGATTCCGTGAATTCGGGTTTTTATCTCTTTGGTAGGAACCTGATACTGGGCTTGGTTTCCCTCGTGGAGGGTGTTGTAAACTCTGTTTTGTCCTATGAGTATATTGTGATACCAAGGGATTGCCGCTAGTGTCATAACTTGGAGATACTTGAGGGGATGATGCAATTTCAGGGCTAAATTTTGTATCAACACTGAGAAGGCATGTATCGTTCGTATTATCCACAAATGCCAACTCTTGCTCCAATGTTTGCATAAAATCTCCATCACAGCTGCTCAGGAAATCTGTAATGTATTTATAAATATAATAACCATACGTTATTACTCATTGGTCATCCTGTTGGAACTATCTTTATCAAAAGTAAAGAATATATGTAAATACTCCTTCTTACCTTCAATCTCAGCTATGTCATGAACATTAAATATGTCCGAATTTATAAAGGGTTCTTCTGGATCCATAATTTATATCAATTTCTTATTCTATATTCATAAAATATAATTTTAAACGCAATATCAACACTTGTTTACGTTTTTTGACATTTTAGTTTTGACGTTCATCTGATGATAATTTCAGCCAATCAGTATAGACCTTGATTCTCATGCGATTTTACGTCATTGTTATGTACACAACTGTTAGTCATAGATGTAGTAGTAATAATATTCGACCAATAAGACAGGCGAAGGAATTAATCTATACTGCCAAATCTGAAGTTGTCATTATAGGTAGGTCTTATGTATACTTTTCTATCAACAATAACTAGATAAAGGGTCACGTACATAATCGAAGCTAAAAGCTGTCCGCGTAAATATATAATAAATATAAGCTTATGTGTAGCTATTTGTTTCCTAAGGAGAAAAAAAGTTTTAAAACAGTTTTAAGTTCAACCTAATTACAACCATGACTCTTAGTAATAAAGTCACAAATGTTCAAAATATTATCTAATATTTACGATAAAACGAGCAAAGCAATAAATTACTCCCCTCACAAATGAAAACACAACATAAACAACATTTAGTGTGAATTAAATCTTAACAGGCAATGAATAAAGCACTTTTTCCCGTTATTGTGCTTGGTTGAAGAGCCTTGGCCAAACATATGTACCACAGATTTAAAATCGGTAATTTTGTTAAAAGTTTGATTAGTTTAAAGCTTCAAATATAACTTATTCAACATGTATTTAGCGAAAGTAAGATACTCCGGCCGTTAAATTGCTTTTTCGGATATTATTTTTGCATCTTTTGAATACACTGCGGCATGTGAAACGTGCTTACATTGGCTGTGTTTCAAACAAACTAAATAAAATAAAAGCTCACATTTCAAGCGAGCTGTAATTTACCGAGACGTATTTTTCGCGCCGACCCGATATCTAGTTATTGTTGATGGAAGTATATCCTTTAACCAATTTTCTTCCGTGTCCAAGTTAATAAAAGGCATAAGCGCCAAATCTTCTGTATAATATTTCGTACATATTCCTTTATCCATCTTTTTTATCTTAATCGCCTTGTAGCGTACCATCTTCTTTGTCTGTATTATTTCGTTTCTCTCACCCGAGTGTTTGTTAGTATCCTTTGTCGAGTAGTTAATTAAATGTTCCGACAAGATGGTGGCTCTCTTATTAAAGCCCTGCAGGGAGTATTTGTGGCACCTCAGAATTTATGGTCCGTGATATTATTTTCCATCCAATTCACTCATGCACTATAAACGAACTATATTACATAAAACACCACCAATTTTACACAATAAAGAGTCAAGTAACACAAAATTATGAATAAAATATAAAATCCACTACATGAGAGACTAAAATCCCGCCAAAAACTCTTAGTCATAGATAAGTATGCACTATACATACACTAATTATTGTCCTTGGTGGACACATGCGTTCGTAAATGTGGACGAACATACAAAATACACTGTCAATTGAAATTATGTATCGCTTTATACATAATAATAATAAATAATGACATTTATATCGAACACATAAAAATATTTATACGAGAGATATAATATATATCACTTTTTACTTTTTATTATTAATGCATTTTAATAGTCATAGATAAGTATGCACCTATACATACACTAATTCTTGTCTTTGGTGGACACATACGTTCGTAAATGTGGACGAACATACAAAATACACTTATCGCTTTATACATAATAATAATAAATAATGACATTTATATCGAACACATAAAAATATTTATACGAGAGATATAATATATATCACTTTTTTACTTTTTATTATTAATGCATTTTAATAAGCCATCGACCAACTATGACTGTAAGAATAAGAAACTATAAACGCAAACCATATATAATGGAATCAGATTTATTGAAAAGAAGAAATATGAAATATTTATAGTTAAAAATTTTGCGAGTTGAAATTTAATTTATGTACATACTGTAACACAGAAAAATAAATTATTAATAAATAATAACAAATCAAAGTGAAGTATAATAGTAGTTGTAGTATAGAGCCATCAACCAACTATGACTGTAAGAATAATAAACTATAAACGCAAACCATACATAATAGAATCAGATTTATTTAAAAAAAACATATGAAATATTTATAGTTAAAAATTTTGCGAGTTGAAATTTAATTTATGTACATACTGTAACACGGAAAAATAAGTTATTTTTAATAATAAATAATAACAAATCAAAATGAAGTATAATAGTAGTTGTAGTATAATAGTAATTGTTCTTTTTCTGAACTAGGGTAAGATCTTTTGCGATAACACATCTTAATTTAACTTAAAACCTTGGATACTTAATATTTGGACTAATTTTCTTTACGTTTACAAACCACTAACCCTACGAAGGCAATTACTTTTTTTATTTTTGTTTAAAAAAACTTGAACTTTTCTTGAACCAAATTCTAGTTATTTGAGTGGCACCACTAACAACACTATTCCATTCATTTCTATCGATCAGCTCGTGCATTCACAAATAATATAATATACCTGTTTCATGTGTTATGTGATGATTCATGAGTGATACCTAATTTATAAGAAACATTTCATACTTTTTAGCCTTAAAATTAACGTGTCGTTACATTAACATTAACGACATCTAGTGAGAAAATATAATTAGTTGTTTACTGTTTTAAAGATAGATGGCGCCTAAGTATCGAATATATTTGAATTTGGATAATTTTATTTCGTTATAATTGCAATAAATACTTTTTAATGTATTGCTGTCATTCAAATCTATCTGTTATCAATATTTATAAAGTACATGAGCAAATTTTTATAGCATTATTCATACTTACTATTTTATAACGTGCCCCTTTCTTCTGTCGTTTATACGTATATTAGTTCAGTTTTTTTATTAAATTTACATGAGTAAAATCAACTTGGTTTTACTATGTTATTAACTAATGTCATGTATTTGAAATCGAATATATGGTATATAAAAAGACATGCAATTATCTCCAATATTTTTTTTTATTATTGCGATAAAATTATTACGTACTTACATCACGACAACCCCTAAATAAATAAATAACATCATAGGTTTCATCTATAAAACGACCTCAAGTTCAACTCAGTTCCTATTAGATATATGGACGAGTCGTTATTTTTGTTAGCCGAGATCTCTAGAGAGAAATAAATACCTACTGACGTGTTTTCTGTAACATTGAGTTTTTTGATATCTATACCTATTCTCCTCTCTTTAACCTGGAGCCGTGCCCTTATATTGTCAGAGCATCTAAGCATAAAAGAGAATATCCAGATCCTATACCGATCGCAAGGCTGCCTCTTCACATTAATTTAGCAAATGCTGAGGAGATTACACCCATTCCATGTTCTTGTATTCCAATTATGCTCCTCGTACAAAAGTTAGACATAAAAAGAATATCATGTATAATATGTACGTTTTATATATGTACTGCATTTTTTTTTCAGGTATAGTCGAGGCTACTTGAGTAGATGTCCAACTCTACGTAAATTTAAGTTTAAAACTATAACGTACATATAACGTAAAGTACTCTAGCGAGTTAATTTGAGGATTTAATGTACAATTCATCATTTTTTTATAGAATTCAACAAGGAACGGAAAGAATTTAAAAACACGGAATAAATATTCAAGGCATTAACGTAGACAGTTTTTAAACAAACGTACGGTATTCCTCTTATCGAGACCTGCCGCAGTGATGCAGTCATTATACCTACTTTGAATTATGTTATAAGTTAGAAAACATAAAGTAGTCTTCTCGAAAACCAATTTAGCTCTGGAATTGTATATAAACTCAATTTTGTCAACATAAATGCTAAAAACCTTCCGTTTATGTATTTCGATGTCTTGTAAATACATGCTCATGATTATATTTAAAAAAAATGTAATATACAACTTTTATATATATTTCGAATGCGTAATTTGTATCCAAGATATTTTTATGTACTCAATAATATATTGTATAATATTGGAATATCTTACTCGAATATTTCCTTGCATATATTATAAATGTGAACTTGTCTATTTTTTACGTTTTCTCGACTTAGCTACTCATCGTGAAATTTTGCATATACTTTATCAAGGGTAAAAGTAAAGAACATAATACTTTTCACCTAGAAAATAAGTACTGTTCCTCAGAAACATTTTAAATTTAAATTGACATTAGCGTGGACAAAGAAAAAGAGAATTTATTAACATTATTTTGCTGGCAACATTAATACTAGGTATCGAATTATTTGGCGGACATTTAAACTATAATGTATGCAGTGGTTGGTTCTTATGTTTTCATAAACCTGCGTTATTTGAATATTTGTTATTGAACATTAGTTATTGAATATTGGTGACATTTTCCATGATATACCTAATTTGCTATTTGTCTAAAAGTTATAGAATTCAACAAGGAACGGAAAGAATTTAAAAACACGGAATAAATATTCAAGGCATTAACGTAGACAGTTTTTAAACAAACGTACGGTATTCCTCTTATCGAGACCTGCCGCAGTGATGCAGTCATTATACCTACTTTGAATTATGTTATAAGTTAGAAAACATAAAGTAGTCTTCTCGAAAACCAATTTAGCTCTGGAATTGTATATAAACTCAATTTTGTCAACATAAATGCTTAAAACCTTCCGATTGTGTATTTCGATGTCTTGTAAATACATGCTCATGATTATATTTAAAAAAAAATGTAATATACAACTTTTATATATATTTCGAATGCGTAATTTGTATCCAAGATACTTTTATGTACTCAATAATATATTGTATACCTAATATTGGAATATCTTACTCGAATATTTCCTTGCATATATTATAAATGTGAACTTGTTTATTTTTTACGTTTTCTCGAGTTAGCCACTCAACTGATCATCGTGAAATTTTGCATATACTTTATCAAGGTTAAAAATAAAGAACATAATACTTTTCACCTATATAGAAAATAAGCACTGTTCCTCAGAAACATTTTAAATTTAAATTGACATTAGCGTGGACAAAGAAAAAGAGAATTTATTGACATTATTTTGCTGGCAACATTAATACTAGGTATCGAATTGTTTGGCGGACATTTAAACTATAATGTATGCAATGGTTGGTTCTTATGTTTTCATAAACCTGCGTTATTTGAATATTTGTTATTGAACATTAGTTATTGAATATTTGTGACATTTTCCATGATATACCTAATTTGCTATTTGTCTAAAAGTTAGTATGTTATTATGTTAGTGTTAGAAATAATGAGTAACGTAAATTTTGAGATACTACAAGACACTGTATGATGATTAGGAAAATAATGAATAGTCAGCTTTACTTAAAAAAAGGCTCTCAAAAACACTACAAGACTTCCCTAGAGATAGTTCTAACAAGGAGTCCACCATTTAGTTAAGACACTGTATGATGATTAGGAAAATAATAAATAGTCAGACTATTTTCCGGTGTACTTAAGATATTTTAAAAAAAGCTAGGGGATAGTTTAATTCCCTAGACTAGTAAATTTTTCTATTTTTGACAGCATAATACAAACAACCTATTTTGTATACATTGTACCACAGACTAACTATCTTCTCATCTTAAATGTTCATAATCCTGAACTCTATATTCTTATGCACTAAAGTTTGTTATACATCCACGGAGTCAATATTTTGCTTGTGATGGAAATATTTCAATAATTTCTGTGTCTTTACGAAGAACTATCTGTTTTAATATGTATAAAGAAAATTATATACCTACAAGGAGATGAAGCAGTCTCATAGACTTCGGCTACGTAGAGCCATATAAATCTTCCTCTCATGTATAATTAGTGTATAGATTTCGTGCATAATACCAATGGCATGTGTCAGTTTGGCATCTTAAGGATTGAAAAATACATTTGCAAAAACAGATATGACAATAGATTACTAAAGAATTAAGTTTCAAATCACGCTAATTTTGCTAATGATAATTATGTTTATCTTATTTATTGGTTCGCATAGCTTGTATTTAACAAAAACGGAATGTTTCTCGTAACAAAACCATTAATGTAGTATATATCTATATGTATAAATCATTGTAATTGATTAGCATATAGGTAATAAGTTAATTGATTATTTATATATCGATTCTAGCTTTTGCTCGCGTTAATACATATTTGACCTGAACTTCGAGAGCAGTAAGTTTTTACTGGATCAAAGGTACGCCATATCCTATTCTGTACCTCTGAGAACGTGTGTGTAAAATTTTGTGAAGATCGGTTCAGTAATTAAGGCGTGAAAGCGTAACAAACAAACTTTCGGATTTTTAATATCATTTAGGTTTAGTATATCTATAAATACTTTTTGATGCTGTTTCACTAAAAAACAGCTATAATATTTATTAGTTGTCTAAATATCAAATAATGCAGGCAAAATGCATTTAAAAAGGTCTAATTGGAACGATATAACATCGAATTATAACATTTTTCCACTAAAGATATGTTTTTAAGCCGTGTATTGGGTGCAATAAAAAGTATGTATTCCATATTAAACGTTTAATTTATATTTATAACATTATATTATATGTAAATATAGTTCTTATTATAATAATCATGTAGACGAAATAAACAAACTCAATCTAATATAACTTAAGTGTACCTATAGACACAATATCAACTACATATTATTAAAGTACATACGATATTTTTAATTCACAACTTAAAAACGATGCTACAAAGAAATTAAATTATTTTTATTCATAGGTAAAATAATCCAAATTCTCCGTAACTAGAGTGCACAAACATCATTATTCGCAACGCTCTATACATATAGGCACAAAAGTGAAATTTTATAATAATTTAACACATTTCTTTTTATTTCATTAACAAAATCGACATATATTATTAAAATAGACGTAACAGACATTTTACGGAATTGTAACTCGTGTAACTTTAATTCCCAAACGTCAGTGCAGTCTAGAACACGAACGTGCATTAGTTGCCCTTACTGGAATGTCCTAACATACACACACCAAATCTTCATTACAACAAACAAAGGCACAAAATAGTGAGGATACCTACAAAGTGTAGTTTTTAACACACTCAATAGTGATATAACTTAATTACAGTGTTACGTATGCGAATACTACAGTAGATATATTTGTATCTATGGCATTTTCAAACTAGACTAAAGTAACAAATCAGTCTTCCAATAATTAATTACAAAATAATAAGTAATGAATAAATTCACTTAATATTATAATAGAACTATTTATTTTTATTTTACTTTCAGGATTTCACATAATACCTATATAGACAGTTTTATAGATAACTTTTAAAAATACACATAATAGTGATTACCTACCCAATTATGTTAGTAAATAAGAGTATAAGAATAAAATATTACAAGTGATAATTTGTATACAATAGGTATTATGTTTATGCTGTTAATATTTTAAATATCAGAACGTACAATATAGCAGTCATATGAGAAGTATATTATTTATAACATGAAATTGCAACTATAAGATTTTCTATTTTAGCACAAAACATATTTTAACATTGAGCATTCTTAACTAAGTTTTGCTGTAATTACTAAATTCTAACAAGAACCATAGTGCTTGTGCTGATTAAAATAGAACTGACGACAGTACATATCTAATAATGTATTAACAATGAACATTTATGGCATACTAAAACAAATAAATATAATTATTTAACCCGTAACATAAAGAATGTACATAAGGTACGTACGTACATGATACGTCGCTAGCCGTGATGAAGTGACAACATCGCATGTATTATTTAACTGACAGTAAATAGTTTGTATAGACCTTCTTAGAAATCTAATGTGACTGTCTTGATTATGGCATCTGTTGCGACGCAGCGGACTAGAGTCGAGCTGTAGCGAGCGTGAGGTAGTAGCGGCGTTTCAGTCTATAAACATCACAGTCGCGGACAACAAATTGCACAATAACTCGTCTAGGCGAACCCGCCCGAGGCGCGGCGGCGTGGCCGGCACTGCCTTCCTGCCCTTCGGCCCTACCAAATTACTGGTCCAACTGAGACAACATTATATTCTAGTTAAAGCTAACTTAATTTGCTATTCATTAACAAAGACGTAAATGTATAAAACATAAAAAACCAAAGAAGTAATAAACAAAAATAAAATCACAAATAAGGCACCTTGTACCTTCTAACGGAAATTTTATTTCGTTATCAGGCTTCAATGGCGCTTCGAATAAATAGAGAAGAATTAGAGGTAGAATGAAAGTGGCCGCGGGGCCCATTGCAATAGCCCGGCCGCGGGTCTGAGTGCCCAGTCAGTGTGGCGTGCGCGCGCGGCGCCTCCTACCAGTAGCCTACCAATTACGTCTTACTTCTAGCTTTGTACGCCTAAGTCAGTCTTCTAGAATGTTCGTTTCTTACAAATACGAACAGTTCAATCTCTCTCACTACCGCAGTCGAGTGCGAAGTTGCGTGGTGGCATAATCACGCCCGGAGGATCTGTGTCACGACGTCGAGATACGGACAGGTCTTCCACGTGGTCGTCTTCTGGAGGTGGCGTCCTTGGTGAATGCGGTGGTGATCGAGGTGGCGTACGTGGAGCCAAAGCCGCATGAGCGGCAGCCGCTAGGGCCATCGCATGCAAAGCTTCGCGACCCCCGTCTCGAGTGGCTCCTTCCAATGCTTGTTGTAGAAATGACGGATCGATAAGTGGCGTGGTAGGATTTCCTTCTTCGTTGCCGCCAGTTCCACTTATTCCATAAGGAAAAGCGGCTCCATTGGGTTCCCTCTTGACTCCGCGACTCATTGGTCTGCTAGTTGTGATGCCGAGTTTCTTCACTTTATCGTATAGTGTACGTGCTACACCTATCCCTTTTAGGAACTTACCGAAACGCGATAGTAAATCGAACTCGGCCATACCGAGGCCGTTTGGTCGCGAAAACAACCTCCCTGCCTGAGGGGCAGGGGGGCACGCCTTAACGGTTTTTACGGGACTATCCCGAGTCCGGACCAAAAGAGCTGTTTAAAACTAAACAAATTAGGGAAAAAAAAAGTAAATAAATACGTGAGCGAGAGAGAGGAAAAATAATATAAGACTACATAAATAAACAAAAAGTAAATAAATATATAAAGAAACGAATTGAGAAATACGTAAATAAATAAGTAGAGTAAACAAATAAATATATCAAGCAATAAATAAATAGAAAGGAAAGGTCTCACTCAGTTCTAGGAAACAGAACGACACCTGTAGCACAGGTGTGCGGCGCAGGTGTGCGACGCAGGTGTGCGGCGCAGGTGTGCGACGCAGGTGTGCGGCGCAGGTGTGCCCAATCGGAACAATGGAAACGAGCACTCACGAAGTAATAACTGACGTCACTAAATCACGAGTATCGAAATCGAAGAGAGCAACGAGCGCGACGTCCGTCTTGCACGGTAGTCGGATCGGAACTCCGAATATCATGTATAATGTGTACGTTTTATATACGTACTGCATTTTTTTTTCAGGTATGGTCGAATCACGAGTATCGAAATCGAAGAGAGCAACGAGCGCGACGTCCGTCTTGCACGGTAGTCGGATCGGAACTCCGAATATCATGTATAATGTGTACGTTTTATATACGTACTGCATTTTTTTTTCAGGTATGGTCGAGGCTACTTGAGTAGATATCCAAATCTACGTAAATTATACCTTAACGTAACGTACTCTAGCGAGTTAATTTGAGGATTTAATGTACAATTCATCATTTTTTAATAGAATTCAACAAGGAACGGAAAGAATTTAAAAACACGGAATAAATATTCAAGGCAGTAACGTAGACAGTTTTTAAACAAACGTTCGGTATTCCTCTTATCGAGACCTGCCGCAGTGATGCAGTCATTATACCTACTTTGAATTATGTTATAAGTTAGAAAACATAAAGTAGTCTTCTCGAAAACCAATTTAGCTCTGGAATTGTATATAAACTCAATTTTGTCAACATAAATGCTTAAAACCTTCCGATTGTGTATTTCGATGTCTTGTAAATACATGCTCATGATTATATTTAAAAAAAAATGTAATATACAACTTTTATATATATTTCGAATGCGTAATTTGTATCCAAGATATTTTTATGTACTCAATAATATATTGTATAATATTGGAATATCTTACTCGAATATTTCCTTGCATATATTATAAATGTGAACTTGTCTATTTTTTACGTTTTCTCGACTTAGCTACTCATCGTGAAATTTTGCATATACTTTATCAAGGGTAAAAGTAAAGAACATAATACTTTTCACCTAGAAAATAAGTACTGTTCCTCAGAAACATTTTAAATTTAAATTGACATTAGCGTGGACAAAGAAAAAGAGAATTTATTGACATTATTTTGCTGGCAACATTAATACTAGGTATCGAATTGTTTGGCGGACATTTAAACTATAATGTATGCAATGGTTGGTTCTTATGTTTTCATAAACCTGCGTTATTTGAATATTTGTTATTGAACATTAGTTATTGAATATTTGTGACATTTTCCATGATATACCTAATTTGCTATTTGTCTAAAAGTTAGTATGTTATTATGTTAGTGTTAGAAATAATGAGTAACGTAAATTTTGAGATACTACAAGACACTGTATGATGATTAGGAAAATAATGAATAGTCAAACTATTTCCCGGTGTACTTAAGATATTTTTAAAAAAGCTAGGGGATAGTTTAATTCTCTAGACTAGTAAATTTTTCTATTTTTGACAGCATAATACAAACAACCTATTTTGTATACATTGTACCACAGACTAACTATCTTCTCATCTTAAATGTTCATAATCCTGAACTCTATATTCTTATGCACTAAAGTTTGTTATACATCCACGGAGTCAATATTTTGCTTGTGATGGAAATATTTCAATAATTTCTGTGTCTTTACGAAGAACTATCTGTTTTAATATGTATAAAGAAAATTATATACCTACAAGGAGATGAAGCAGTCTCATAGACTTCGGCTACGTAGAGCCATATAAATCTTCCTCTCATGTATAATTAGTGTATAGATTTCGTGCATAATACCAATGGCATGTGTCAGTTTGGCATCTTAAGGATTGAAAAATACATTTGCAAAAACAGATATGACAATAGATTACTAAAGAATTAAGTTTCAAATCACGCTAATTTTGCTAATGATAATTATGTTTATCTTATTTATTGGTTCGCATAGCTTGTATTTAACAAAAACGGAATGTTTCTCGTAACAAAACCATTAATGTAGTATATATCTATATGTATAAATCATTGTAATTGATTAGCATATAGGTAATAAGTTAATTGATTATTTATATATCGATTCTAGCTTTTGCTCGCGTTAATACATATTTGACCTGAACTTCGAGAGCAGTAAGTTTTTACTGGATCAAAGGTACGCCATATCCTATTCTGTACCTCTGAGAACGTGTGTGTAAAATTTTGTGAAGATCGGTTCAGTAATTAAGGCGTGAAAGCGTAACAAACAAACTTTCGGATTTTTAATATCATTTAGGTTTAGTATATCTATAAATACTTTTTGATGCTGTTTCACTAAAAAACAGCTATAATATTTATTAGTTGTCTAAATATCAAATAATGCAGGCAAAATGCATTTAAAAAGGTCTAATTGGAACGATATAACATCGAATTATAACATTTTTCCACTAAAGATATGTTTTTAAGCCGTGTATTGGGTGCAATAAAAAGTATGTATTCCATATTAAACGTTTAATTTATATTTATAACATTATATTATATGTAAATATAGTTCTTATTATAATAATCATGTAGACGAAATAAACAAACTCAATCTAATATAACTTAAGTGTACCTATAGACACAATATCAACTACATATTATTAAAGTACATACGATATTTTTAATTCACAACTTAAAAACGATGCTACAAAGAAATTAAATTATTTTTATTCATAGGTAAAATAATCCAAATTCTCCGTAACTAGAGTGCACAAACATCATTATTCGCAACGCTCTATACATATAGGCACAAAAGTGAAATTTTATAATAATTTAACACATTTCTTTTTATTTCATTAACAAAATCGACATATATTATTAAAATAGACGTAACAGACATTTTACGGAATTGTAACTCGTGTAACTTTAATTCCCAAACGTCAGTGCAGTCTAGAACACGAACGTGCATTAGTTGCCCTTACTGGAATGTCCTAACATACACACACCAAATCTTCATTACAACAAACAAAGGCACAAAATAGTGAGGATACCTACAAAGTGTAGTTTTTAACACACTCAATAGTGATATAACTTAATTACAGTGTTACGTATGCGAATACTACAGTAGATATATTTGTATCTATGGCATTTTCAAACTAGACTAAAGTAACAAATCAGTCTTCCAATAATTAATTACAAAATAATAAGTAATGAATAAATTCACTTAATATTATAATAGAACTATTTATTTTTATTTTACTTTCAGGATTTCACATAATACCTATATAGACAGTTTTATAGATAACTTTTAAAAATACACATAATAGTGATTACCTACCCAATTATGTTAGTAAATAAGAGTATAAGAATAAAATATTACAAGTGATAATTTGTATACAATAGGTATTATGTTTATGCTGTTAATATTTTAAATATCAGAACGTACAATATAGCAGTCATATGAGAAGTATATTATTTATAACATGAAATTGCAACTATAAGATTTTCTATTTTAGCACAAAACATATTTTAACATTGAGCATTCTTAACTAAGTTTTGCTGTAATTACTAAATTCTAACAAGAACCATAGTGCTTGTGCTGATTAAAATAGAACTGACGACAGTACATATCTAATAATGTATTAACAATGAACATTTATGGCATACTAAAACAAATAAATATAATTATTTAACCCGTAACATAAAGAATGTACATAAGGTACGTACGTACATGATACGTCGCTAGCCGTGATGAAGTGACAACATCGCATGTATTATTTAACTGACAGTAAATAGTTTGTATAGACCTTCTTAGAAATCTAATGTGACTGTCTTGATTATGGCATCTGTTGCGACGCAGCGGACTAGAGTCGAGCTGTAGCGAGCGTGAGGTAGTAGCGGCGTTTCAGTCTATAAACATCACAGTCGCGGACAACAAATTGCACAATAACTCGTCTAGGCGAACCCGCCCGAGGCGCGGCGGCGTGGCCGGCACTGCCTTCCTGCCCTTCGGCCCTACCAAATTACTGGTCCAACTGAGACAACATTATATTCTAGTTAAAGCTAACTTAATTTGCTATTCATTAACAAAGACGTAAATGTATAAAACATAAAAAACCAAAGAAGTAATAAACAAAAATAAAATCACAAATAAGGCACCTTGTACCTTCTAACGGAAATTTTATTTCGTTATCAGGCTTCAATGGCGCTTCGAATAAATAGAGAAGAATTAGAGGTAGAATGAAAGTGGCCGCGGGGCCCATTGCAATAGCCCGGCCGCGGGTCTGAGTGCCCAGTCAGTGTGGCGTGCGCGCGCGGCGCCTCCTACCAGTAGCCTACCAATTACGTCTTACTTCTAGCTTTGTACGCCTAAGTCAGTCTTCTAGAATGTTCGTTTCTTACAAATACGAACAGTTCAATCTCTCTCACTACCGCAGTCGAGTGCGAAGTTGCGTGGTGGCATAATCACGCCCGGAGGATCTGTGTCACGACGTCGTGATACGGACAGGTCTTCCACGTGGTCGTCTTCTGGAGGTGGCGTCCTTGGCGAATGCGGTGGTGATCGAGGTGGCGTACGTGGAGCCAAAGCCGCATGAGCGGCAGCCGCTAGGGCCATCGCATGCAAAGCTTCGCGACCCCCGTCTCGAGTGGCTCCTTCCAATGCTTGTTGTAGAAATGACGGATCGATAAGTGGCGTGGTAGGATTTCCTTCTTCGTTGCCGCCAGTTCCACTTATTCCATAAGGAAAAGCGGCTCCATTGGGTTCCCTCTTGACTCCGCGACTCATTGGTCTGCTAGTTGTGATGCCGAGTTTCTTCACTTTATCGTATAGTGTACGTGAAGGCACGCCGTATTTGCGCGACGCTTGCAAAGCGCTCATTCCATTTCTCACGCATTCGATTGCGGATAGAATATCGGATCTAGTGTATTGTTTGTAACGTTTCCATTCGGGTTTTTGTTGTGGAGGAACGTATGGTGCTAACCCTGCTCGAACGTCGTGTTGGAAATTCGGCGGAGGTGGAGAGGGGTGGAAATTACGCGGCGGTTCTTCTTCAAACGAACGTTCCGTATAAGGTGAATGAGCATCTTCAGAACGGTCCGATCGATGATAATGAGGAGAGGAGGCTCTGGAGGACATTCGACGAGGACGATAATCAAAAGGTCGCTGTGGACTAGGCGGGCGCTCGGGTTCATGAGCTGAACCATTGGAATGAAGGCGAGGCGGCGCTGGTTGCTGACTTACAGGATGGCATACTAGAGATATAGGTTGAGATGAGTCAACAGGTGACGTTTGAGCCAAAACATTCCTTAAAATTGGAGTATCACGAGTAGCTAGCATACTGGACAGTTTCTTACGTTTTAAAGGATTCATATCAGTGGAGTCATAAGCAGCAGACAGAACTGGGGCAGCGGGCGGAGGTGGCCAACGCGAAGGTGGAGCCGGTGCTGGGGGCGACACGCTGGAGGGGGCAGCAGGTACAACTCGCGGAGGTGACACACCAGGAGTCCTCTCTGTATTTCCGGGATGTCGACGTAGCTCCGTCATATCAAATAATCCTTTTACTTCGAGTTGCTCCGCAACCTTCATTATTCGAGGTATGTGTGCCTGAACAACATTCACTTCTCCCGTGTACATATACTCGAGAAGAGCCCGCATCTCGAAATCTTTCACTCCAGGAAAAAGAATACTGCAATGATCCATAGGAACATCTGCTAGTATAGATTGGAAGTAAGGAGAGTTAGCGGCCAGCACCACTCGGTGCGCCTTGAACGTAACTTGCTCATCTACGACCAATGTACAGTCAACATACGTTTCACCTTTTATTAGCGCCTCTAAGATTTCTACTAAATTTGTTTTATGGTGATTCCATTTCAGACAAAACGTCTGCTGACCTTCGTTGCTCTCCATTTCTCTAAACTGCGCTTCTGCGAAGAAAAGAAAAAAATATTTAATATATCTTACAGTTAGATAAACAAAACAAAAACAGTTTAGTTCAGAATTTACTAAAAAACTAAGATTTATATTGTATTTTCTTAATCCACTAAGCTTAATAAAATAGTGTAAAAAAAATTAATATAATATGATACATATATAATAATTTAAAAAAACATCTTATAAGTAGATAGAGTCTTTATGCATAATAAATAAGAAATATCGTTAGATTACTACATATCTATAAATCGTTAAAAGATGTCATGTTCTTAAAAATTATATTTTTTAACAAGTGTATAATTACAATAATGTGTTTTGGAATTTTTATTTATTTTATAATCGAATCAAAATTAAATTTTATGAAATTAATAAATGTTACACATTCAACAATCAAATAATTAATTTAAAAACATGAATACACAATAATTAGATGAAAGAAAAATGAATGTACCTGGCGGTATGTTATCGTATAAAGATACTGGATACATAGTAGAAATATTACACGACTATAGAGCTATCAATCCGTGCGTTTATAACGTAACGTGCACACGCGTACAGAACGCACGACCTGTAGCACTGCCGCTGTCGGTAGCGTATGACTGACTCAAACACGACGGCCGAACTGCACCGCCCTTCCCCATCTACATATTATGCTTCGTAGCCCTTCCACACTATCAAATTGACTTTTTACCTTTTATTCACCAGTTACGATCCAACTTAGGGGAACGATGAAAGCATTTACGGTGGGATTGCTAATTTTCACTGTTTTTTAAATTCATAAACTTATCACGAACAATTTCAAAGTTAACTCGTCATACAATTACTGTATATTTATAAAATCAAAGTATTCATCACAAAAAATATTAGGTTTCAAAAATCCTTTACATTGAGCTAATTTTGTCTCTACGTCTACGATTACTACGAAAATCGTAGCATGTGTGAAAGCTGAATTATATTTTAAATTGTTATTAAAAGTAAATAAAAACAAAACCATGATTTACCTCCTTCAAATCCAACGCCAACACGCCAGCTGATCAGTAGTTAAATATTTTATCTAATTCATGACAAGTATTTTGCACTGACACTGTAAAAGTTCGTAGCACGTTCGGGATGATTCGCGGATATTAAACTACGGCTGCACCGTGTGGGGGCGGTGTGCTGTTGCGAGCGTCTAGCGATGACTGTAGTATGTGTCTGGTAGCTAAAGGCGCACGAACGGGCCCGTGTGTCCGCTCCGCCACCGCGCCTCGCCGCGCCCCTCACCTCTTGCGTGCGCTTTTTACGCACGCAGCGCAGCGTTTCGGAGTGCAGTGCAATTGCGTGCGGGCGAGAGGGCGCGGGACGGAACGCGCCCGACGAATTGCAGCGCGTTGAGGAGGGCAGCGTACCGTGTGTGCGTGAGTGCGCACGCGCATAGAACATATGAAATGTCAATGTATGCGTCGCGAACGCCTCTACAGCATCGGCCGCGTCGCACCGCACCGAGCCGCCTTATTCCTAAACGAGAAAATAAAGTCGAAATCTGCTTATAAAAACTATAGATTGTCTGTAGAGCTATCAAATGCATAGATTCAACTCGCGCTTTGTCTTCACATCCGAATATTTTCAGTCACCAAGTGCGTAATTGCATAAAACGCAGTTAGCAAAAGAATTTGGATTATTTGTTACAAATAATAGTACTGGAATATCCTTCATCTATCTTTAGCTATATAAAATAATATGCATACACAATGTAATATGTATAATTTCTAAATACTATATGCTTGTTTTTACACTATTGATTCTGATACATTAACGGTGTGAAAGTTTACAATAAACACGCATAATTAATACACAGTTAAATAACGATATTTCTGGAAATATTTCACAAAAACAGAAACGAAATATTTTGCCGGGTTTATGTTGCATACGTTGCCCTAAAAATTCCCAAAAGTGCGTGAACAACGACGTTAAACGAGGTCATTGACACATGCCTACGGAGGGAACGCCAAAATAGCGCGAAATGCACTCAAAAATAGATACGATACGTGTGCAATATTTTTTGTTAGACAGAATGTTGTTTCCGCTAAAATTCGAGGGTAACATATTATTCGGGGTAGAAAAAGTTTTAAGCATTAAAACTGAAAATAAATGATTGAAAATGATGTTTTTCTCAAGGTTTACGTATTTTGCATTACTGTCAAAAAATTAGGTATGAGGTACTGAGGGCATTACGAAGAAAAAACAGGGATTCGGAAATGAAGGCTAATAGTTTTTCTCTACATATGATATGATATCCCTTAATTGATTATAGATAATTTTATCAACCATGTAGGATGTCGATCTTCGTTAGGGCAACCAATATTATTAAACTTGAAGCATTAAAACTGAAAATAAATTATTGAAAATAATGTTTTTCTCGAGGTATTTTTCGTATTTTGCAGTACTGTCAAAAAATTAGGTATCAGGTACTGAGGACATTATGAAGTAAAAACAGGTATTCGGAAATGAAGGCTAATAGTTTTTCTCTACATATGATATACCTTAAATGATTATAGATAATTTTATCAACCATATAGCATGTCGATCTTCGTTAGGGCAACCAATATTATTAAATGATAGGGGACACGACGATTGATGTCTGTTACTATAATCATTAATAAATAGAAAGGGTAATCGATTTATTATAGAGAAATATTCAAATCAAGCAATATGCTTAGAAGTAAATAATAGCAAATGTAGGTCAAGTTTATAATTCAAGAATAAGTACTAAAAATTTGTAAAGAGAGTTAAAAAATGTATAGATATACTAAAAAAACAAACGCATGTCTCCTAACGTTAAATTCTTAATAAATCGTACAAATCGTAAAATAACGTTAAATCTAATTTTAATGGTGGTATAGCCACGCTGAAACTATTACTGGTTTCAGCATGAATGGGTCGGCTCGTCCGGGGTAGTACCACCCTCTCATAGAAAACCGACGTGAAGTAACAGTGCTTGCATTGTTGCGTTTCGTTCGGTCAGTGAGAGCGCCGGAGGCCCACCTCACCTCCCCTCTCCTCTCCCTCTTCCTCCCCTAACCCTTCCCCCCAAAGGGTGGCAACGCACTTGCAACTCCTCTGGTGTTGATAGTGTCCATGGACGGTGGTGATCACTTAATATCAGGTGACCCACATGTTCGTTTGCCACCAATGACATAAAAAATAATTCTCAAGTAATACAAAGCAACGCATGTTGGTAATGGTGTTGGCTGCAAATGTAGCTCATTCTATAGGCATTAGAAGAGTGAGCAGCAAACATAGTCACTAAAAATTCTAATAGAAATACTACCTATAAAAGCGGCGTTACGTCATTACCCTATGTACTTATATTATACATATATATATTATGTTTTATATTAAGTTGTATGAATATGAATCCACAATTAATAAAACAAAATTTCTCACGTTTAAAGACATTGTTTGCTCGAGTACAAATGCTCTCGCAGAAACAATGCAAGCGAATGCCAAAGTGACTCTCGTCATCTCCCAATATAAAGTACACTTGACGTTTTGTATGGGGTCATTTGCATATCGTTGATAGATTGATTTAACAGGGTTAAAATATCAATTGGCATTTTTATTCTCAACTAGGTACGTAAGATATGTATGTGGAAATATTCAACATTAGAAAAAATAATTTATTTGTGAAAAAAGTGTAGAAATTCAACAAATAATTACATGTAATACGTAATAATATGCGGCCATAGACCTCAAAGCATGTATGTATATACAATTAAAATGAAAATGCTTATCTTTTGAAAACTATTAATGTACAGTTATGATACACGCTAATTACTTTGCAACGTTAACCTACACGTGTACATTTCGTAACACAAGCGGTCAACCACACGACCGTTAAAATTCACGATAATTTGGCTATTGCGCCGGAAATACAAATGCAAATGCTCCATTGTCAATACTCGACAGTTATAACCTTTGATTCCGACTTCGGGCTACGGTAATTAGTTTAGCAATTTGCGGATGCGCTCGTCTCACTAACATTAGACTGAGGCCAATAAACTTCTATGTCGATTCAAATTACCAATTCGCATTCGCATAAATTTCAATATAAATGAGTCCGAGAATAATAAATTAATGTATAAAAGTTAATTATGATAATACCAGCATGAACAGCGAATACACACGATCTATCCCATGACGACGCACGCGCAACAAAAACTGCAAAGCGAGGGATAGAAAAAAAAACTAATAAAAAAGCCATAATACGATCCCGCATGGTGGCTTGTTGAGTCTTCAAATTGACGAGACGGATAGACAAAATTTAGGGGATTATATTAATACTAAAATGATACTGCGTTTTAGCGTAAAAACAAATGATCACCGTGATCGAAATATATATGGATTGTTTGATAGGTGCATGTTAACTAAATATCATAATATTTTAGCTGTTATAAAAGCACATATATTAATGACAATTATTATATTAACTTTGCATAATGAGGCAAGGGGTTGTGGCCGACACAAAGAGATAATTGTAATTTCACGCGGAGCAAAGCGACGGGCTGGTTATTTGTCACCAGCATCCTGCCACGCGTCCTTGCTGAATTTATTATATTATATTATCGAGGGCACTTTCACCCTCTTATCTTATATATTGACAATACAAATAAATACAGTAAACCATACAAGCGCGTTCTTTTGTTTCATTTGGTAACAAGATAGCGTACAGCGCTAAAGTAATTTCTTATAGGCACCTATTTATCGTGTTTCATTATCACTGTATCATTAACGAGTTAACAGTGAGATTTATATTCCGACTGTACCATGTCCTCTGAACGTCGAAACGTTTAGCTAAAAGTACAGAAGCTAGGGTTAGATTCCGTTTAGTGCTTCTTATATACAAATGTTTCTATTTAGATAAAACTAGAAACAATTCCTTTTGAATTAGCAAAAAAAAGGAATATCCTGTGCTTGCTTATACTTCTTGGACTGCTACGAAGGTTTGCATATTCATCAATAAATAAGATAAGTACTTATAGCATATGATTCTTTCAGCGTTATATAGCTCATTTATCAGGGAAGGTTATAGGCTATATATCATCACGCTAAGACCCATAGGAGCGGAGCAGCAATGAAGAATGTTGCAAAATCGGGGTAATTTTTTTCTTTTCAGAGCTTCCGCTGCGTTTTAGCGCAAAATAACCATTCCACGCTTACGAATTACCGCCCAACGAAGTGGGCACGGGTCGGCTAGTATTTAATAAACTACAATTTAATAATGCGAAAATGTAATATGTACTAGATAAAGGCGCATGACATGTTAGCCGTTTGTTGATTGTTTGCCGTTGTTTAGCAATGCAACGTTAGCATAATCTAATATATTCACTTTAGTCCTATAATCGCGGAGTCGTCCACACCCGACGACCCCGGATACGACTCATTGTACCGAAACTCCCTGGGACTGAGGTGAAACAATACATTCTACACGCATTATATAACTGTTCCCTAAATTTTACATTTATAATTTTATTAATGCATATATACGGCAAAACAACATGTTAAAAAAGTTCGTTTTTAACATATTTTTCAACACATTATTATATCTACAGTAAATGCAACTTGTTATCGTTCTAAATGGCACTTACTGCATCTCTTTCGTGAAAAAGAAGCAGCTTATAAAACACACCTACATCACTAGTTTGCGTTTTTATAAATCTCGACAAGGAGTTTTTATGTCTAGAAACCTAATAGTAAATATTTATTCGGAAGAAAAATCTATGTTCATTAAAGCAGGACAACTAAACATTTCTTGAAGTTATTTGTTTTTATCATCAAATTAACATTATATTCTATTAATGCATATATAGGACAAAACATCATGTTAAAAAAGTTCGTTTTTAACATATTTTTCAACATATTATTATATCTACAGTAAATGCAATTTGTTAACGTTCTAAGTTGCATTTATTGCACCTCTTTCGTGAAAAAGATGCAGCTTATAAAACACACTTACGTCACTAGTTTGCGTTTTTATAAATCTCGACAAGGAGTTTTTATGTCTAGAAACCTAATAGTAAATATTTATTCGGAAGAAAAATCTATGTTCATTAAAGCAGGACAACTAAACATTTCTTGAAGTTATTTGTTTTTATCATCAAATTAACATTATTTTGGTTGTAATTATAACAATATTCAGTTTATAATATTTTTAATGTCACGTTGTTTGGGCGGCTTCGTTAGTGCCTCTCAGCCTGGCTCTACCACCATCATAATAATTATAATATGATACGTTAATTCTTCTAAAGATAGATAATTCATAGAAAAATTAAAGGAAAACGTAACCATAGTGTCTTAAAATGTATGAAGAGTAACGCACAACATCTCAATTATCGTCGTTAATTTTCACGATTACTTTTGTATCGATGATATATTGTATACGTACACTTTTATGATGTCAACAGGTGCTAATACGCAGCGACCTGATATCAGATTTTTTTTATTATACCTAAGGGTAATTTCTTTTAATTTTTTTTAATAGGACATGTTCCTAGATAAATCTCATTTATATTCTATTTTGTTTCATACCTTGGTAAATTTTACTTTAGTTTCATGGTTTAGTAACATTTAAGAATCCATGAATGATATCCTGCCATTTTCAAAATAGATTAACAATAAAGTCTTTAATTAATTTCGTCGTCGATATGATTCCTCACACATTGAAAGTTAAAGCTAAATTTTTAGCTCAATACATCAATGAAAATCAATAATTTTAGGTACATATTCTAAAATAAACTAGTAAGAGATTAAAATAGAATATAAATCAACGTTTTTCGTTACAAATCAAAAACTATGGTTAATTTTTTTCAGATATAAGCATAACCTGTAAGCAGATAAATAGGTTGTATATTCAAAACTTTTGAAGATAAATAGGTATAAATTTTAGATTCATATTTATGTTTATAAAAATAATGAATTGATTTAAAAGGTAAGTAATTTTATGAGAAATTCGAAAGTAGGTTAGAAGAGTAAAGAAAAAAAGGAAAATTAATTTAAAATTTGGGCGTTTCTGCTAAGTTTCGGTGTCAAAATACTGATGAGCACCTGCCTCTCAGACAGGGAGACATATAATGTCCCTATTCATTTTCACCTCCAAATTTAGAACTGGTATTTTTTCAGTGCAACCCTTTTATTATTATCCAATATATGTGTTATTATTTATTATTCTGTATATATTTATTATTATACAGTTAAAAAATCTACATAAATTATTTTCTAATAAAGAAATGTCCATGTGGAAGTCCTCGATACAACTTAAAATAAGTTTTTCACCTAAATAACAAATCATAGTTGATATATTCGCATATAAACACTGGAAGTACTTAGTTGTCTGGCTGTCGAGTGCAAATTAACGTTAGGTATTAGATTATTAATTTCCCACAGCCAATGATATTATAAGTAAAAAGGTATAGATATATGACATTTTGACAAAACAAATGGCACGATAACCCACACATACCTAAAGTAATATTATAACGCCACACTGTCTTAGATAAAATGTGGAACTAAGATGGCATATTCTCAATATCGGTGGTGAAAAATAAATAGTTATATATTGCTTAGACACGGGTGAATTGACTGGGCAGCCGTCAAAAATAGGCTAGTTAGCCAAGTTTTAATAAGGTACTGTCGGAGACCTTATGACGTATCTAGTATGACGTATACAGCTTATTAGTTATAATTTTATTAATTAACTACAGCATAAATTAAATTCAAACTCATAGCGAATTTGATACACATACTTACTTGTCAAGGCGAACACAATATAAATTTGGATAACATGAAATTTTCAGTTCTAATTTTATTTCCTTTTTTTATTATTTTACAGTATTATAGGTACTATAAAAAATGTATGTCCAAATTTTATTATTAGGTACTTGTATTGCCATTTTATATATGGGTAATAATTAAATGTCTTTTGTTTCTTTTAAATCTTTTCGGACTTGTAATAAGCAATTTTTTCCCTATATTACTTTCGTATATGTTATAAAGTTTTTTTTCTCATTTTATCCTCTTTTTTACAATTACTACGTTTTAAAAAAGTCAATAAATAGTTACTCTTAAACAAATAAACATAGTTAAGTAATTTAGACAGTGAAATATCATTGCTCAAACATGAACTCTGTTTTAACGTAACAGTACTCAGTCTCTTTGCCTAATTCTTAAATTATACAACACTTAAGGCTCCTCTATCTAACGCGGTACGATAAGAATCTTATAAAGTATATCCAGAGATAATTTGCTTCTAAAACCGCTGCCATGTTGCCATGTTCCCCGTACCTCTATAAAATAAAACAACCGCGAGTTCGATGCTTTTGGACTTTTTATACACAGGATCATTTTTCGAAGCAACTGGGCTGGGGGATTATCTATGCATGGCGATAGTTGAAAATACGTCTTTTGGGGTTTGTAATAAGGTCGTATAGTTTTCGGAGGCTGCGACTGAGTGGACGTCCTTGGGCGGACTCGATCTGCTAGTCGCGAGAGATCGTCCCATCGTCGTAGGCTGGTCGTTGCACCGAAATGATACTTTAAAATGCATTCGAAAGTAGAAAATACGTGTATACGTGTGATATTTTGTGGCAAGTCGCCTATCCAACAACCGCTTACTTCAAACTGGACGCATGTATTATGAATTCTTATCAACGATTTATTATTATTGTGTAAAACAAACTCTGTTACTATGAGTCCGTTATACACCGTCCTAATGAGACATAATGTTTCGCCTTCGGATTTACGACCTGTCGATGTCGCTAAAATATGTTGAGAAAAAAACTTGCCACGGTTTCGTAATACAAAATGAAACTTAACATATGTTCGTACTTAATTAAGAAAAACAACTTTCGCAATAAGAACTTTAGTGAGCTGATAT
The DNA here is from genome assembly GCA_015888305.1 of Antheraea pernyi. Lineage (NCBI taxonomy): Eukaryota > Metazoa > Arthropoda > Insecta > Lepidoptera > Saturniidae > Antheraea > Antheraea pernyi. The sequence goes on from MU158935.1 coordinate 75,458, forward strand.
CATTTAAGCGAATTTTTATTTTGTTATAAAAACATTTGAATTATTATCATTACGTATTACGTTGCATATAACGACAATTTAATCTAAGCAATGCAAGGGTTATAGTATCGAAACCTGCTTTTCAGGGTTTAAATTAATACTTATATAAAATTATAATTATTGTGTCCGCAAAGTGTGATCACAAAGTCCACTGTGAAGTTTGTATTTTTTTTAGCAAAATCAATAGTGTAATGTTATGAATACGTTATTTCCGTCGCACGTGGATAATGGGTGCAATGTAGACCGGTGCCGATAGATGGACAATACGATAAGCGCCTAGTGGGCTTTAATTACAGGTGTCATTTGCAATAACTCGTACACGTTGAACAAAGTAAGGGGGAAATGAAGAAGCAATTATATGCAAATGTTATTAGGTCTGTAAGTATTTTATTAGGACGCGACCAGTCTAGTGACATTACATCGAATCAGCTTAAATGACGTCATAGTAAATTGAGATTTAAAATTAGACTAGCAGTTTTCCGTAACGTACGAAGGACTATAGACTCAGGAAGTGAAAAGCTCAGATTTCTTGTCGATCGACATTGTTTAGGGGTGGCTTTCGACGTAGGAAAACGTTTAAAAACTAGCTTTTGCACATGTCTTCTCTCACGCATGTACCATGTACATTTGATCCAACCCTTAGGAACAATGCTTTTATCTGAATCAAATTACAATACACAAACAGACCCACTTTTAAATTTTTAATATTTATAACTAGCGGGCTTGGCGGGCGTTATTGCACCCTGATAATAAAAAATCCTAGAATCAGACCGTAGCGCCATCTAACGGGTCCAATTGTGAATCTAAACCATTCTCGAATACCTACACTGGAACACAAAGAAAATAAAAAAATCGGTCCAACCGCCTGGGATGAGTTCAGTCATTATCAGTTTCTATGTCAGTTGTTAGAATATTAACCTAACCCTTCCTCATGAATCACTCATCTACTGGTGAATATAAAACCGAATGAAAATCCGTTCATTAGTTTTTGAGTTTATCGCGAACAGACGGACAAACAACGTGTCTATTAGTTAGGCCCTAAAATACTACAAAAACTTCAGAAAGAAAAAATGTATTGATTTACCCTAACGTACCTATGAAAGGTTGTTGATGTCATTGTATTGTTATTAGTTTGTAGTTCTATAAACAGGCATATGTCAATTTTGAGCCCCAGAATTTTTACGAGTTTACGCTTGTTTTATTCGCGAACACCCCTCGCAATGTTACCGAGGGTTGCGGTCGAAATTGTATTTTTATTATAATTGCACCATATTACTGACGACCTGTTCGATATGGTGGTAATAATCCGATGTTTATTTTTAGTTACAACGAGATGGACAAAAACACATTCATTTAATTGCTCATGAATAGAATTTTTTTTAGAAATAAAATATCAAACATATACACCATACGTAATTACTTTTAAAACGATCCTTACTAATATTGTAAATGGGACAGTGTGTTTATTTGTTTGTTACGCTTTCATGTCTTAACCACTGAACGGATCAGTATGAAATTTTGCATGCATATTGACACGGCTACAGACAGGGACATAGAGTACCTATACATAGAGTACGTTTGTAGGTGGTAGAGCCATGCTGAAGCTATTACTGGTTTCAGCATGAATGGGTCATCTGGCCCGGGGTAGCACCACCCTCTCATAGAAAACCGACGTGAAGTAACAGTGCTTGCATTGTTGGGTTTCGTTCGGTCAGTGAGAGCGCCGGAGGCCCACTTCCCATTCCCCTTCCTCTTCCCCGTCCCCCCAAACACAGATTGGCAACGCACTTGCGACTCTCCTGATGTTGCCTCTTGGTGGTGATCACTTATCATTTAACATAAGGTGCCCCGCCTGTATTTTTTGCCTCCTATAATATAAAAAAAACCTTTCATCCAGAAAAATGTAATATTCCCAAGGTATAGGCCAAATTTACATTAACGCAAGCAAAGCCGAGGACAAAGGCTAGTATGTTGTAAATATCCGTTTTTTATTTAGTATATATGAAGACCAAAAGCACTAACATACAATAATTGCTATGGAAAATAAGAAAAAAAAGACCATTAAAAGGTCCCCACGAATAAATAGTATATATATAGTAGTAAATAATATATCTAGTATATTCAATTTATGTAAGTCTATCAAACGAACAATTTTCTAAGCAAAAGAATGTAACAAAATCACAAGTTAGATTAGTATTTTTTTTAGTTAAATTATACAGCTAATTGTAGTTCAAAACAATGTATAAAGCATTACATGTATAAAAACTTTGATTTTTTTCTACGTTAGCATTTGATCTGAATCTCGTCTAAAGTTAGGAGTGCTGTTTCTAAAAACACTAACATTTACTTAGACATACATACATACTTACATAGACTATATACTGCATTATATCTCAAGTTCGGGCCGGAAAATACTAATAGGTGTATGAAGAGAGCTTATCTGTTAGATCGTTGCAGGTAACCAGGAATATTAGAAAATGCTGTAACTCTAATATACCCCAGTAATTTTCTATGTTTTGGGGTGTAAGGAAATGTCGAATAACATCTAAGACTTGAGACATCCAAGCCAACCTCACCTGCACGTGGTGTACCCTGCTGAATAACGAACGAGGCAATGGCGAAAGCGGGGTGGTAAGGTTTTACAGCCCGACTGGGTCGCAACTACCATGTATATGGCGAAAAAGCCCGTCATAGTGATTCGCTTCTGCGGGTCGCGTTTCGGGATTAGCCTGTGCGTATCCAGTTTTTCACAGGCAGGCATGACAGTGGCGACCGGCGATGGACAGTGTGTCACTCGGTGGTCGCAATTGTTTTTGGATTGTACTGTTCTTCCCATCAGGCACAGTGCAGTCATTTTGCCGTGCTACAATAAAAAATGTACTTCAAAGTGAATGATAAACAAATAATAAATATCACTCAAGTGTAAGTACAAAATGACAGCCCCATCATACAAATAAATAGCGAAACAGATGAATATATTCCTGTCCGTACCCCATTCGACCCGCATCAAAAAGCTTAGCGTAAACCCTTTTTCTCATTTTTATATCACGAAAAGATAGCCCATGACTATTTTGCCAAATGTTACTTGATCCCTTTGTCCCTACGTAAACTATCGTTCTATTGAGTATAAACATTAGACTGCGATAAACGGTTGTTTATATTTATTTTATTTTACGTAAGTATCTCTATCGCTGGCTTAGGGAATGAACTTGACAAAGAAAGACATCGTAATATTTATAAGCATAGTTAAACAACCCTTGGTACTATTAGTACAGTGAATTGTAGTTTATATATTAGTGAATGTAGGTCCTTAGGTCATGTTTAAAATAATTTTATACATCGCTTGCTTTTTAAACAGTAAAACCGAGAAGTACAGACTTTTAATATTAATATTATGTTGTTATGTTTCAAAAATTAGATCATTACAAGCGTTCTTCTATAGTTTCATACACTATAACCATTGACAAATAAAAACCAAAGACCGTCGCGCAAAAACTCCCCAAAATACATACGTGGTTATACTTATGCGATAAACTTATGATTTTGCAAACTCAACCTTAACTGAATGATTTAAAGTTTTTTACAAGGACGCAAGCCACGCTAGACTATTTGAAATGAGCGCATAATCCAAAATTATGCACTCATTTTTGTATGCCAGCTGTGAAACGTTAAGTGTGAATCTTGAGTTTTTGTATGATGACCATAATTGAACAATGGATTCAGGTAGAATTTTCGGAACGCAATTTTATATTAACAATGATCTGTACTTGCATAATTACATTAATTTAGCAAAATATTATGTAAGCATAATATGTATATCTCTACCAATAGAAACATTTTCCTGGGAACGCCTATGAAATTCATGTCAATTCTTGCGATTTGTTATTTGCTTATCAAACATTATCGCTATGCATTTCTCGGTATAGATACCGTTATCTATCACTAGAACCAATTCGCTGAGCGTGATTATGCACTGTATGTGTACCTAACGATAATACTAGTCAAAACACAGATCATTTTAAATAATTTACTATTATAATTACGTGGCAAATATTTAATATTAATCTTGTCATCTATATATTGATACGTGAAGCCTAAATTTTGTATCCCTCTTTAACGGAATTGGGCGAACGGATGAACGTGAAATTGGGCATAGTTAAACTTTATATGGAGGAGAAGTGCAGAAAGTTATTTATTTTATATAAAATACATTAGAAGTACATTAAATTAGTTAAAATATGCATTACGCACACTACTGCTTCAATTTTACACAACATATACACACATGTAAATAAAAAAGACATTTTGACATCTGTCAATAAAGGACTTCAAAAAAGGTTGTGAAGGAGGTTGCTATGCTCGACTGTATGTATTATTTTACTCTTACGTTCCAATTACCCTTTTTCATTCTACAATGATATTAAAACATAATATACCCTTTGACAAAATAACCCTAATAAAATTCAAACTTTAAAAAATCAATGAACTATGGTCGAATGTCGACCTCTGCGCGCCCACTAGTTTAAATAATTGTTTCATAACACTTAATCTATCTTCTTATAGTATAAAACGTAATAACTGCAAATAGTGTAAGTAAATGTATCTATAGTCTTTTGTTACAATTAATTAAATTAAAACATAACACCATATCAGTAGAAGAGTTAGCCAACGTGCAACTATGCGCGGTATCATCATGCGTTACGCACAAGTTTCTCAACAAGTCTCACGTATTGTGAATTGTATGAAAAATTGATAATTCGTTTGCGAAAGTACACAGTATTTTGTGCAATAGTCCGGGAACGTGCGCCTAAGTATCGCACAAAACGCAATGCACACGCACGAATTGTAAGCACAGATAAAATGCATACTGCGCCCGATAACAGTGTCCATTGTCGCGATAACACACTATCCTGTTGATATTTTATATAAATTTGCTCAAACAAATATTTAGTAGAATTTCACGTTCATTAAATTTCTTAAAATTTTAAATCGATATAATAAATGTAACTAAAAAAGTGTGTGTGTACACGCGTTAGAAGTTACACTTCTTTGGCGTAACAAGATAAAAATCTTTTCAAAAATTTTATCTTTCGCCTCATTTTACGTTTGTAGAAAAAACGACACTAACAATAGAAAAAAAGTATTAAATACATTGAAAGTTTTATTACAAAAAATGCAAACAACAAATACAAAGAAACAAAATGTTGATTATAGCTAACTTCGGTTTTTCGTGACGGTGTGCGCGCGCATCGTAATAACTTCAGGGTGTCGGTTTTTCGTGATGGTGTGCGCGCGCATCGTAAAAATTTACTCTCATCATTGTTCCCTAACGCGCCAAAAGAAGTATAACTTCAATAAATTCCAGTTTTTTTTTTGCCGCCTCATGAACTAGGTATTGTTTCACATTCACACTTATAAACCGTGCACACATGTGAATAAGTTTAAGCAAATCACTACTTCTTTGTAATAATATGTGTGTGTATATAGATAGACACACGACACATACACATTTGCGATAGAGATGAAATATGTCTAGAGTAGAAATTCGCACATTTATTTATGAATGAAGGGTATCCCCGACCTAGAAAGAAGTTCAGCCTTGCTCAAATAATGCGACGTTCATTTATGAGGTGCAGTAACCGTAATGATGATATAACAATGACGGATGATGGGCAAAGAAGGCGCGCGTGCTTGCGAAAAAAATTATTGCCGGGCGTGGTGTTACGTCAATTTCGCACAATTGTACCAAGACATAATGAGATATGAAGAGGTGTTTCGAGTTCTTGCAAAAAATTGTGTCAGCCTTGATAATGAATTGTCGTTGTTTCATTCATTCATTAATATAATTTATATATGTATACTTAACGTATAAAACTTCATTCATACATTATTTTAGTAGCCTTATTAATGTGAGATTTATGTATATGTAAGTAATTTTTAATATGTAGATTATATTAAATCTTTTGATGTACAAATTAATTGATTAGGTTAATCTTTTAATAAAACAAAATAAAGAAAATATATACAAAATTTACACAATATCCCTAAGACAATTTAAAGTATTTCGAGATCAAATTCGCGAACTTTTACTGGGAGAACATAAAAACAAAGAAGATATTTAGCAATCCACAATACGTAATCGTCGTTGTATATACTAGTTATATATTATGTATACCTATATGTCTAAATATTGACGTAAATATATTGCCGTTACATCATAAACATGATCTACTAAATACGTCAAGATAATACTTAAATAGTAATAATATAGATAAACAATGTATATTATTTCCTCGTGTATATTTTCTTTAAACTAGTTTTATATTTCGATAAAAATATTTTACAAGTAATACATACTTTGAAAAAATCATAATTTTCAGTTATTATTGCCAGAAAACAAAACAAATTGATTCTACGAATATTATAGAAGAGAACTTGTATGACAGTATGTGTTATTAGTTCACACAGGAACGACTGAACTGGTGCAGATAATTATATTGTTGAATAAATTGAATACCTTTTTGCTATTTCTATTGTGGTTATTTGTGTCGAATGTTAGAACAATTACAGTAGGTAAGTACATTCCGAAACAATGGCGGCTGAAGAATAAAAATTGTAAGATCACTGGACATGAAATTATTTATAAATATGATGGTCTCAACGTTATTACGAGACCTTCAACACTGTAAACATGTTTAGTTAATATAAATCCAAATATAGATGTATGTCGCACCTAACTTAATTCTCCGTGCCAGAAAATAAATATAAATAAAGTCTTAATTTCGCGATATCATATTCCAATTGCATTGTAAAGAGGTATCTTCTACGTCGGAAAATTACGATACGTTCAAAATTATAATTCGACGTATTATCAACATTTCAGCTGTCACGGAGTTATGGTTTAAAATGAGTTAGTTCATCAGCACTACTATCTACAGTTTTCTTAGTTCCAATGCTGGAAAAAGTTTCCTCTCTTCCCTTTCAGCTATAATGAATTAATTGGCAATTTTAATTAGATTCAACTCCTTTAAATAAATTCTTAAAACTTTAATTTTTACTTTTGTGAAGCGTTTCTGATGATTTTTAATGGTTTTGGCAATTGCATTGCACATATTAAATATCTCCACAGTGTTGCTGTCTTGTAGTCTTATTATTCTAAAGAAGCTAAAAAATTAAATCTTAATTATACAATACAAAAACCGTATTTATTAATTTTACAAAGTTACAATGAATGAGCGATCTACTACCAGGACATCATAAGACAGGAGGAGGTAATACCTACTGTTTTAGTATATAAGACATTGTTAGGTATATAATACATAAACGTTTTCCGTATCGAGCACTGACGATGATTCATTTTGGCAACCGGTTCGCGAGAAGGCGTTTCCATTTCGCGATACCTAACAAACTACACATTTCGCACACAACCACAAGCGAGATAAGAATTGCGTTCTGGCGTCCTAGTACTCAGAATACCTACTTTTTCATGAAATATAAGCTTATTAAAACGATGTATCGATATTATTACATTCTAATTAATCCTGTTAATATTGTTTAACTTCATGAAAAATAAACAGTCAATAAGAAATCAAAATAATATACACACATATTATTATCTATTCGGTTGCGATATTTTTAACCTAAACAGATTGTTCAACAACATGCCGTCGAGGCCACTCGGAGATTTTGAGGCCAAGGTTTCACCGCTAATAAGTAGATATTTTTATGTTAGATAAATATAAATAGGTATATTGAAAGGTAGAAAAACTGGTATCAATCGTCTAGTGATAAGATTATGTAGATGGGTGAACCTTCGCGCAAACCTAATGACACATTGCCGCACATAAATTAGTGGCAGTTTACCTTAACTGCCAACGGTGATTTCTTTTTACCAACGATATCATTGACGTCGAGGACATTATGGAACGTGTATTGTGTCCTAACTATGTTTTTAGTTCATTAATTCCTAAGTCAACCCCTTTTAGCGTGGTGTGTATGTATATATATATATGATAGTTGAGAACACGACGGTCGTCGGCGTGTGGAGAGCGCGCCGAGCCGACCGCGAGGCGCGTCCTCGTGACCAAAATACGCGCTTTGAATAATTGAAGTATGGGGTCGCTACCACCTCACTACCACCTACTACCCTCTGGACATTTAGTGTTTATCAGTTGATACGCCGCAATTTATTGGTATAAAAACCTTTCGGTAAATTCTACATATACGTTTCAAAATGGAGCAGAAATATTTAGAAGTTATTCAAAATTATGTATTTTTATTAATACCGTAATATATCCATTTTACTAACAGACCGCTATTGTTTTTAAATACATTAGACGATATTCCAAACTAAATAATATAAATCGGTAGGTGATTCATTATATTCCGTGAAAGAAATAATTATAATAAAAACATGTGAATACTTCCAAGAATTAAAAAATAACATATAAAATTTCTATAAAAATATTTGTAATATTAAATTACGCAAACACATCAAACGACTGAACGAGGACCTTTACAGCATGATAATTATAGAGAGATATCTCGGCCTCGATGCGTGGAACGGTAACTATTTGTCTTCCACACGCAAATGTGCCGGGGAAATTACTGTGAATAATTGATACGTGTCATTTGGCAACCTCCCTCCTCATGTCACCCCCTAAACTCGTGACACCAAAGTCAACATACCCACGCTCTTCGACCGATGGACGTGACTTTACCTCAAATATTTCAAACCGCTCCATTTAGTAATTACTAGATACCTCAGTAAAATAAACAATTATTATAATACGTAGAACGAATAAATTTACATTAAATAAATAATCGCAGAAAACATAAATCATCTTTCAACGGTTGTAAAAACACCTATACATTTATTTACTTTGAGTTATAACAAATTCTTAATAATGATTGCCTAAATAACTAACAAATAATGCCCTAAATTAAGATGTTTTGGAGCAGAGATACCCAGTGGTAGCGAGCCAGACGCCGTGTTAGACAAGGCGGATCCAATTCATTTTGAGCACTTAAAATGTTCTGCGAAACAAAACTTTTTTAAATCCTATATAGCTAGAAGCTAAAAGTCGCAGATCAAAGGAACCATCAGCTGTATTTTAATAATAGCACTTGCAAATCAGTCCCTTTTAAGCTTACAGTTGTATGTTAACAAATTTGTCCGCATCAGGTGAGATTATTAAGCCAAACCAGACCAGAGTCTGTAACTGATTTTACAAAAGACAGTTATAAATAGTACTCTATTTATGTATCTAAAGTTATCTTTATTAGTATGTCTTTAAAAATTAATTAATATTTAAGAGCAAATTAGTATGTAGGTTTTTGAAATACCAAATTAAAAACATGGATACTATACATGAATTACTTTATATGTAGAAATGATAAGAAAAAGTAATTGAATATTTACATACATCTATTTATTTATTCAGGTCAACTTGTGACCAATACACCAAACATGAATTAACACTATATTTGAACAATCTATAAGCACTTTTGTCTTTAAAAGCTGCCACAGCATGCGCTATATAATATAAAGATTCAATTGAAATATTACAAAGAATGGTAGAATCATTACATAGTACAAAACAAAGTCCCCTACCGCGTCTGTCTGTCTGTACGCGATAAACTCAAAAACTACTGAACGGGTTTTTATGGGATTTTCACCAGTGGATAAAGTGATTTTTGAGGGAGGTTTTAGTACATAATTTGTGAAGGAGTTTTTTATAATCAGGGTGGGACAACGTCTGCCGGGCCCGCTAGTATAAACTAAAATGAGCTGATAATTACATAAAGAACTATTACAAATTGAAATATCGCAAAATGAAAATACTCAGTATAGAGAATCAGAAACATAAATGAAAAGAAAAACATAATAAAGTTATCATTTATAAATTGTTAGAATCTAAAGCCAATATTTCTCAGCAAAAATAATGTCATCTCCTTGAAGGTGCACAACAATTCACCAAACATATCTAACTCATTGCCTAATTTATTGTACAGGTTACTCAGTCTACACAGAGGGTATTAATAAAGAATATAATTCACTAAGTATTGTGACATATTAATTATAACTTCCTTCATAGTAAGTAGATAAGACAATGTCCACATCTACGCACTCGGCGAGTTCGACGGTGGTGGGTATATCGTATAGTGGTGTTGTGATCGATTTTTGTTGAATTATTAAATAGTCGCGTGTTACCTCCCGAATTTCCAATGTTTGGCGATTGATGTGTAGATTGACTTTTGTCATTTTCCTCGGCCATGTCAAACATTAAAACGTTTTTCTATGCCCTCTCCATAATTTGTGGTGACTTTACGAACTCTGTCGTAATGGACTGGGGTCATTTATAAGTTTTCTTTGTACGCATATCTGATTGGCATAGTGATGGATGAAAGCGCTTAGGCTTGTTTTTTTATATATATTTGAAACCAATTTAGGATTCCACGCGATTGTTTGATCATTATCATAGGTAGGTATTGTTAAAAATAAAATCTAAAACAATGGGCATATGAATATATGCCATACATATACATATATGGCATACATATACATATATGGCATACATACATTCTTGGCAATTTAATGTATGTCCGTAAGAACCTTGAAAAGCTAGATTTCGTAAAAAACCGGCACAATCTCAATACCAGAAACAGAAACTGTGACAAATTGGTTGTCCCATGCTTTAGACTTAGTAAAACCGGTAATAGTTTTTTGAGAAATAGTGTTAGATTTTACAACAAAATGTCAAGCGAGTTTTGATGTCAAAATGCTATTATAGAGTGGATCAAGATGTGAGCGTTGGTGATGTCTGGAATTGACTCATCTCTGAGCATCCATTATAATGCTTGAGACATGTACCTAATATATTCTAAATATATATTTGTTAAAAAGATAAATCAGATCGAGTTTCTTGCCGGTTCTTCTCGATGACTGGGTTGTCTTCCGAACCGGTGGTAGTTTTGACGTTCATAAGTGCCTTCTTAGGGCCTAAATTGAATAACGTGTTTTGATTTGATTTGAATTAAAATACAATTTAACACTGAAGTAAAAACTATTTCATATTGTTTTCCTGAGGTTTTTTATACGCAGAATATCTATAGCTCTAAGCATATATTTTTAGTACAAAGATGTAACAGTTAACAAAACAGCGATTCTTTTGTTGAACAGCCAACTATTATATTGTTACAAACTATGAAAATGTTAAGTGATAAGAGATAAATATTTTGCGCAAATGCAATGAAAGTTGTTGGAATACAATAAACGGCGGTTCCTTTGAAGTCGCTACTAATTAAATATCGGCAACTTTGAAAATAAGCGCTATTGCAGAAAAGTTCGAAGTAGAAAGTTTTATTTCTCGGGAACAGTTAGGCCTTTTATTCAATCCCTTTGAAAATTAACAATATAAGAAACATTTTTTAAGTGTGGTTCTTTAGAAGATGCATACAATACATTAGTAAGGTACGTAGGTCATTATTGTTTAAAAAATATATTTAATATAACATGTAAATACGCGTAAACTGATATTGTTTTCTTACTGCGTGTTATCTATTCATAAAAATAACATTACAGTCAAAACAAATGAGTGTTTGTTTTCTTTTTTTGTTACAAAATAAATTTGTTATTACATATAAAATAGTATATTAACCTGTATTATATATATGAATCTGTATTATTAGTATTTAAATTTTCCGATGTACCTACCTAAATAAAATCACTATAAAAATTGTTACCAATACAAATCAATAAAGAAACGCAAATTCCAAAAAATCATTTGTACATGGCTGGTTTCGAATCTCCAGACACCTATTCGATATTACTGTCAATCAAACTACTAGATCATCGACTACCAGACTCTTAGTAGCTAATAATTCGTAAACACTTAAGCCTTACTAATCCAGTACCAACCATTGCAAGAAATGTGATACTCTATAAGGTACTTTTCGGAATGTAAATCAAATATTGCATCAATCATAGACTTATGCTGGAAAGTAAGTTAGATATACCTACAAATCTATCTATTATACATCTTATATAATAAGAATGTAAATTTAAAGTGTTTGTATTTCGATTTGCGTGAAAAAAATTGTTGCAGATGTCTAGGAATAAGTAATAGAATACATTTCAATCACTTTTAGAAATGTCTGTCTGTGTGTCTGCTTGTATGAACACGCATCACTGCTAAAGTACGGGGTTCACAATGAAACCACACAATAAAATCATAAAGCATACCTTCGAGAATAACTTAGTCTTTGTTTCATTAAAATTGGTCCACTCTATTAAAAGTTATTGTAATTCTAATGACGACACGGAGTGATTAAGAGAGAAAAGTAATTTTATAAATGGACTTAATACATTCAGATGGCTTTATTAATAACTGTTTTTATATAAGGTTCTACGCGGACGAAATCACGGGCACGGCTAGTGTTTAAATAAGTTCAGAGCGCTTATAGAGTATATTCTGATCACCACTATTTACATAACTCTACATATAAAAAGGTCTTTGACAAATTTGTGTCTATGTTTCTAGTCATTATGTTAAAAGTAATCAGTTCAGAAGTGAATTATGAGACCAAAGCTTTTATGTCCAACGTTTACCATAAAATCTTTAACTCACGTATGCACTACCATTGGTGATAACTATTGATCAGGTGAAAACATTTCACTTATTTGAAATAACACGCCGTCTCTTTAAACTCTTTACTACATACAAGGAAAGATATTTTAGAAGACGTTTACCGTTATAATGACAATCATTTGTCATAAAAGAGAAAGAAACCCTTACCCGCAAGTTAAACCCTTTGCGCACGTTTTCTGCTGATAATAGCGCAATTTTTATTACTTTACAACAACTTAAAACGTTGCAGAACTCTCCTAAACTCCGCAAAGATGCCGCCTAAAGAATATTCACGTCTAAATAAAGGGGTACAATATAAACAAACGGAAAGGGTTTACACAACAATGCGGAAAAATTACGCAATTACAAAATTTTACGATGATTGTAAAAAAATCGACTTCGCAGGTACGAAAAGGGGCCATTGTTAAACGCAGGGTCGGGTATGTGCACTCACAAAGCGGGACCATACTGCGAATACAAGTGCCATTCACAGCGATTTCGATACTGTATGCAAATAGATGTAAACTTTTTTTACAGTTGCCATTTTTTGTAATGCATCGATCTTATTGTTGAGAGCCACCGGCGCTACCGAATCAGATTATGCGTTGTAAACAGATTATTGAATCTAATAAATGAATTGCGTTATGGCAATTTAGTCACTTATTGTTTCGATCACGTCTTTTGTGACTCGTTATACTAGTATATCTAATGTGACATATTTTATATACAAACTATTAAGATAATATGAAGCTTACGTTATATGTATTGTTATTTTTCGATGAGTTATTTTTTAAATATACTTGTATGATATAAGAATCATCTAATTTAAATCTAATTAAAATAATCTTTATAAAAACTATCCCCAAAAATATTAGCTAACTACATATAACAATAAGCTGCTCTTTTGCCATAAGTAATTCATAATATTTTTCAAGTATAGCTTTGTAATGAACACAGTTTTCTTGTTTCTTCCCTTGAATATTTAATAGTTTTCATCAACACAATAACTTTCTACATAAAATTCACATTATCGTTGCTATAGTGTCGCCCCTTTGAACTTGATCTTTTTATCAAATGTGACTACGAACCCAAAATTATATCAGCGCCGTCGCCGCATTCCGCGTTCTCCCACAAACACACACATGTGCGCCCGCCATTGCATTACATCCAAATACACACACATTTGTAATGTTTGTTCACTGAATGACAATCGGAAACGTTTAATAGAATTAAGTTCTATTAAAAAATTCGCATTTCCCTATTCAGTGGATTGCGTTGGTTATAAAAGACATCAACTTGGCTATATTTAGGATTCCATCTTTTTAATGATATATATTATTCAGAATTATGAGAATGAATAACTAATATTATTACATAGTATTTTTAATTGATTCGCCTTTAAATTTAATTAAATAGAGCAGGAAAATATTTCGTTATTATATTTTTTATTCATTACACGTTTACTAGGAAAGTGTTTGAGTGATAAAACAGGATAATGTTTCGAGAGGTTAGTTAACTATATGTGAGACAGCATTTAACCTATCAGCAGTTAGGTACCAACACATTCACAAAACTGCTTTGCGACGCCGCGCGGGCGTAAGCGCAGCAAACGCACACACATGTCATATTCGGCCCCTACTAACAAAATCATTTTCACAATTCACTTCGACATATTCTCACTTCATTGATAAACTTTTTCGAATTGATTACTATTGTGTAAGGGACTGTAGGGTTATGAATTTAAATTATTACGTGAGTTGGAAGCAAATGGTAGTGAGTCTGTATCTATACGCACACAAGGGATTGGCTAGACATGAATATTGCTCGCTATGCTAATGCAGCGGAGATTGGGCAGGTCGTTGGCCGCGCTCCCGGACGTTACAAAGTCATTCGGCAGAACTCGTCCACCCTCGCCCTCGGAAATAATTCAACGTCTTTACCCAGATAACTTTAAGCAAAGTTTCTTACAAGAGTCAGATGTTTGTGTTCATAAAGAATTATAAAATATGTGTCAATTAACCGTCTTCCTGTTACATAATTGCTGTAATATATAATTATACGTTCGTTTTTTTATTATTAACCTACTTTTTTACCTGATTTTACTAAAAAACTTATATTGTTATTATTCTTATATTTCCTTTGAAGAAGTAACTGAAGTAATATTATTTAACAGTGCGTTTCAATAAGTTGGAGTATTATTTTTAAAATTTAATTAATATACATATTTACGAAAACAAAAAGTAAAAACAGAAATGTGAATAAACTCTAGAATCGTTTTATGTACGAAATAGGAATAAAATGTCCTCTATAACCAATCCGGCCACGGCAGTGTGACACGTTAAAATCGGTCTATGGGACGCGCCACCGCTGGCCAGTGACCTTGAATAGTGCGCGGGCGCAGCAGATTAGTCAGACGTGCACACACGCGCACCACCCTATAGCAAAGACGTTGATATCGGATAGATGTACACAGCTACAAAGGGCTGATTATCATAAGTGCGTACTAATTTTAAATTCTATACACAATAAAGTTGTATAACAATTAATCCAACATTTTGTACCTTTAAAGTTTCTGTTTACTATAGTTATATGTAAACTATAATTAAATTTTCTATTATTTACAATAAAAAACATATATAAAGGTTTTTTTATAAATCGCAATGATTATGTATATAGGTTATGTGTTTGTTCTCATTTGTGAGTCTTCATTTTAGTTGCCAATTAATAAACTCACGGTCAATGCAAAAAATCTCAATGTGTTTCGATATATTTATACTTAAAATTTGTAGTGTAATACTTTAAAATAATTATATACCTTTGTGTAAAAGGCTAAATTTATATTCTCTGTGAAATAGTACATGAATATGACCTAATTGCATACATTAGCATAAAAACACATATGATAATTTGTCTAAACATCTATACTTACTTGAAAGTTATTAATTATTATTAATAAGTATATATTTTGTAGATAATTATAATTAAAATTTGAGTTTAAGATTAATAAGTAACGTAGGTGTCGGGAAAGAGAAAACCTACGTGGTGATGATACGTCGGGTCGCTTCGGCGCATAATGGATGCATAATAATGGTGTGGCACATCTCTCGTGAAAGTGCATCGGCTGCAGCCTTGACGGACCCTTTCCCTCGTCCATCAAATGGACACGGACCAACGCTCCCACCATTTACTCTAATACTTTACATTAAAATGTCGAATGAATATTTGTCGTTGCTCTAGCACTTTATTATATGACACTATTACATTTTTAATGCACTTCTTTACAGCGCCGATATGGATCGATACTACTAAGTTCCGTTAGTTTAATTCTAACCTTTTATGTTTATAACTTTTACATAGATGTTTACCTCGATGTTTCTTTTTTGTGTACAATATAGGTATAATAATTATGTAATATTATAGAGACAACAATATGTTCTGACAATTGATATCATTCGAAACCTTGTACTTTAACTATTTAATATAAATTATTATGATATTTGTTAGTAGAGTTTCTTGTGAAAATCTATAGCTGTTTAAACCATTAATACTAGGAATAGCTCTATATATTTGTCTATTTGTTGCAATCGCAAAATCGCAGTGAAATTTAGCATACCTAGAGATAGCAGGGGTCATGCAGAAGTCCCTACATAAGTTATTCATATCCTCAATGTATTGCAAAACACTCATAGGTAGTTGTGCGAAAGGCTACTTTAAAATACAATTGTTAAATGATTGTAATGCAAAATTATGAAAATCTAAATATTATTTATTGGGCTATGATTTGTGGCTAGTACCATCGATAGACTTGTAACGTATGACTAGCCTGAAGCAGCACAGTATGGCGAAATTACAGTGATTCAAGTAGGTAATTATCTCTTTGTCTTGTTCAACCTCCATTGGAAATTAACCAACCTTCAATAAGAACATGAAAATAGTTTTAGACTATAGGACTTTTTAAAATGAATACAATAAGTATTACAATACTGCAATATGTGTACACGATATTAGATACTTACCATGTTTTACTGACGGACAAGACACAGTATGAAACGGATTAAATAATTAAATATTAAACCTGCGTTTCTAAATTTCTTTCACAGCAAAGAATCATATTTATTTTGTGTAAATTTAAATACTATATGATTAGGCGATCTTTACAAATGAGATATACCTACCTACCATTTAAGTACCCATGCTAATGGATTTAATTTAGATTTGGAGTAAAGTTATTATAACAATGCGAGTATAAGAGAGGACTAAGTATTTGATTAAAACTAGTAACTGCGTAATATTAAAAAGGAATTATTTGATCGACGCATAGAAGACGCATGGGCACTGAGATTATGTTACAAGCTCAAAGGGGTACGTTGTTTACAGTCAGCATTAAGTAACAGATCTTCCCCTTATGTCGGCGCGTGATAGGCGTGCCACGCATGGCTATAAGGCAGTACATCCTGGTGAGGGCGAGCTGCGGGGCGGGTGTAGTGTGGGCGCGGGGCGAGCGCGGGCGCGGGCGGCCCGACACACCAAGCGGTTATTTCGGTATGCACATTGCATGCAGCGGCGGCCGCGGCGTTCAGCCGCACTTGCCACTCGAAATAGTCAGGTCAGGGACCGCAAGTATCGGCTCGATCCTGCCCCAAGGTCAAGTCTCTGCAGCAGCGACACCTCCCACCCCTCCTCTCGCCCCGCACGCCCAGTCTATGCACATTAATGTAAATGCCTCACGAGTCGCGCCTG
The DNA here is from genome assembly GCA_015888305.1 of Antheraea pernyi. Lineage (NCBI taxonomy): Eukaryota > Metazoa > Arthropoda > Insecta > Lepidoptera > Saturniidae > Antheraea > Antheraea pernyi. The sequence goes on from MU158935.1 coordinate 92,866, forward strand.
TCCGCCGTCTTACATCCGAATGTCATTTGTAAAAGCCTCTAAATTCTCGACTGATTGTTAAATTCTATTATTATTCAATATGCATTTGTAAATAAATTCAGAAAGTAAGTAGGTATGTGACATAAAACAATGCAACGTTTCCTTCATACAAGTCTCAAACAGATTCACCCTCAGATGCAGAACTGACCTACAGTATACGTTTCGTGAGAGTATGTACAATGAGCAACGAGTCTAAATGTGTTAGGTCTATATTATTTGCTTCTATACCAAGTAAATATTTCTATCTTCTATCGAATGAAAATTGTGTTATCAGTGTCCAATGTTGGCGAACGTGACTCGCCGAGTGTTTAATCGTTTCTTAATTGCGAATAATCAATTAGACGTCGCGAGATAAAACCGCGAAGTGCGCAATGATCATTAGACTTAGTAAACTCATGATAAAGAGTTTTATTGTTTTCCGTCATCTCGGTTCCGGTTTGAAAATCCGAGTAGATATCAAAACTACTTACGATACCACAACCTATATTATATACCTATTTATTTATTCACCAATATGTTATGCATTTACATTAGTAATGTTTTCAAAATTTCTTTGTAGTAAAGAATATAAAATTAAATTAGTATATCCATACAGACGATATCCTATTTATCTAATCAGGATTAAGTTACACTTATTCGTATATTTAAAATTTCTTAATACTTCTTTGATTTAAATGTCTTCATCATATGCGATAATGATACCTCTTTCTATGCAGAAATATTTAAAAATAAAATGTCTTAAATATGTACATAGATAGAATAGAAGTATCATATATACTTAATCGACGAAAATGGTAACAGGATTCACCCTCGGGTTGGCTGGTGGTCATTTTTACGGCTTCAGCTTCCCTTTGGTTGGTCATCGACACCGAAATATTTCGGAGGGACACCAAATGTAACTAATTAACAGAAAGTGCACCTGAGTTTGAACCGACGTTTAGTACCTGTATGTGCATTCTTGGTAATTTAAAAGGGTCCATTTAAATACTCTGCATTACAATAAAAATGAAGTTAGTTGATTTAATTAACACCTTGAAAATGTCAACGATATTATTTTTTAGCTCCAAATTTTATTTAATTGAGCTAAATACCTAAGGATTTATGAGACAGCGTCTTGAAATTGAAACCTAACGTAAAAGATTTAGATACACAAAGTATTTATTTAAAGGTGTTGTCCGACAGTTATCTAAACTAAACTTAACTTCGAAGTTTCTAGTCAAAATTGGTCGAACCGAGCGTCCCTGGCGCGATGTTGGCGAGGACATTGCACTTCTAACGCCTCTCATTCCCCTCCCGGCCCTTTGGTCCTTCCACCCCCCACTGGCCCTGCCGAAACTCACTAAACAGTGTTGCAGCTCCGTCGACCGGATTTTACTATTTAGTCATTGTTGCGTTTGTGGTATGTTTATTTTATACAGGAAAGGAGTGATATTATTCTCATTTTTAAAAGGAGATACCCGTTGATACTAGGCCATACTTTCCTCATTAGTAAATACTTTGTTTTAATGATTCACCCTTGTAATATTTGAATATAAAGACAGCAAGTGCCTATGTTAAAGGATTCGTATTAAAACTGGCTAATTTATTTAGGTCAAGTTTCCTTACATATTATTTTAAAATTCTGGTCGTATAGTTTGTTCGTTGTTGTAGTGCTAGTGTTTTTTAAAATACAACTAAATTATTTGGTATAGACAAAACAAACAATCAACCAGGAAAATATATAATTATATGTGTATTATCGTGTCATATTTTAAATAACTATTTCATTATAAAGTCTATATTATTATTTTGTTTATACGGGAAATTTGATTTGCGTTGAACAATACTTGTTTTTGTAAATGAAAAAACAACTCACAGAAGAGTAAACTAATATGAAAAACTAGTGAAAGACTCATGTGACCTAATTATTATTTACTTACAAAATAAGTGAAACAAATATGACATACTTAGGTTTTAAATAAAATAATTGCATCAACAAAAGTAGGTACCATGAGATTGTCATCGAATGCAAGTCGAGGCGCGGGCGGCATGCAGTACGACGAGTAGGCGGCGCGTCACAGACGCAATGCTTACCGTTACTCGCTTTGTGCTGTGATACATAGATTTACATGTACAAACTGCCGTCGATTCTCTACTGTAGGTACCGTCCACTTGTAAACAATAAATTAATGAGAATATTTTTTATAAACTTTTAGATACAGCAGTTGTATCTTGGTTTTCCAATACTTTATTATTCTTAAATACTTTTAGCTTAACTTTTAAACGATCATAAATTTGAAAAAAATATTCTCTTCGTATAACTCCCGTGCATTATTATAATAACGGTGTAATTCAATGATTATTGGCATCAAGGTTTAGGCGGCAAACACATTGTACATGCTTGATAATGTATTGTAAAAGATATTGCAAATATATTTTACTTGTAGTCTGTATAAATAAACATAATTATAATTGGTGCTTAGCAGCATTAACCAAGAGAATAAATAGTAGTGTGTAATTATACTGGGAAACGATTCAAAAATAAACGTAATATTATTTGTAAATTTTGTTGACGACCGTATGTCTGGTAAATGAACAGTGCAGGCGTGTTGCGGTCAGGCCTGCCTCAACATGCAGCGCTTTCGCCGCGGCGTGGAGCACAGGCGCGGGCGCCGACAGCCGGCCCGCGAGCGACGCAACACGTGACGCACGAGCTTCCTGGATTGGTTAGAAATAATAACCAAAACAGTTTCCATGAACGACATCATACGGTAACGATAGACAAGACTACACATATTTGATTTCATTATCGACTTAACTAATAATTTGAGCAGGTGCTATTATTCCCTCAAGCTTCGAATTGTAACCGTAAACTGTAATAATTTTTAATACGTTATAGGTTAGGTATTTAGGTGAAAACGTGACACTAATTCAAAATATCAAAAGCGTTTTTTTATTAATGAAGGTGATAAATATGATACTTACGAATTACTTTTTTAGCTAACAAAATGAAGAAACATTTTAAGGAATGAGAATTTTTGATTAATAGAGAAATTATCTAAGACAGCCAGGCATATGACTTTAATTGCTGATAAAAAGGTTTATGTTAAAATTACATAATAGTCGTAGCTTTTGTCAAGATGATCATAAATTATAGAAAACGAATTAATATTTTACGGAAGAAATAGACAAAGAAATAGCAGTAGGTAAATTGTAAGTACAAATTAGATATTTGGTTCAATGTGTGAATTATAAAGTATGACAATATTGACGAGAGATTACCGACGAAAGCAAGTAGAGTGCGCAAACATTCTTAATGAGTAGATATCGTCTTTGTCTAATGTAGCTTTATATATTACTTACTTTAACACAATTTATAACCAACAATTGTATAACGGTATATAATATACATATCTATTCTATACATATAATAAGAATGTAAATCTAAAGTGTCTGACTTTTTCGATTTTCGTGAAAATCAATATTGCAAGTGTCTAGGACTAAGTAATAAAATACATTTCAATCATTTTTAGAGATGTCTGTCTGTTTGTATGAACACGTATCACTGCTAAAGTACTGGGTTCGCAATAATATAATTCGCAAAATTATAAAGCATATCTTCGAGAGTAACTTAGTCTTTGTTTCATTAAAATCGGTCCACTCTATCAGAAGTTATTGTAATTTTAATGACGGCGCGGCGTAAGTACGAGAGAAAAGTACATAAATTAATGAACTTAATACAAGATGGCTTTATTAATGACTGTTTTACATAAGGTTCCACGCGGAAGAATTCAGAGGCACAACTAGTATGATATATAAAATAAAATATTATTTTAATTTCAATTATATTGTTGTAACCTTCAATATATTTTTACTTAATAGAAAACCTTTACGATATCTCCTCGTCAAAAACATATCTAAAATAACAATATAGTCAAATGAGCAATGAAGAGAGCTTCAAAAAAACTTCGTTTGGTTTGTAAAATGGTAAGCGAAAAAACTATTCATAGAGGAAAAAACTAAATTACTAAATGACTAAATCCAAAAAAGACTAAATTCAGTGTTATCTACAAAAAGTATTATTCATCGTAAACGTTAATCGTTTTCTGGAATTAGAAAGCAAATTATAGAGCAGAAACTAAACATAACATACATTATTTTAACCAGAACTTAAGGAAAACACTTATTAGTTTCTACTAGAAGTAATACTTTTCACTTTACGATATGAAAAAACAATATTAGGGAGGTATACCATATATTTAAGAGTTTAAATGAATTGAAAATGAAATGAAAGCGAAAAACAAGGCAGCAAGAAATCGTGTTTGTATTTAAAGATATATTTCTATTTACAAGTTATTTGTTGCTTATATTTTAGCCACGTCATACCAAGATCTTCCTTTCTAAACATAGCCTGTCTTGAACACATAATTTTTCTACACAAATGAAAAGAAAAGAAATTCAAGGTATGATAACAATTTTCTTTTTAAATGCGCAGTAATATTTCCCATCTGAGCTGTTAAATATGACTAACTTATTAATAATTGTATTTGGCCCTTGGACAACATTATTTTTGTTTGAAGAACAAAGATAGTGTTATCGTCCTACGCAAATTGCCCTTTAAATGGCCAAATCGCTAATAGAAGTTTATGTTTAGTTTAAACAAGATAAGACCTTTCTATGTCATACGTAATTTCTATTTATACAATGAGGCAATGTAAATTGTACTTGTTGACATTTTAATAACTAATTGTGATAGATATATTCCAGGATTATTTATTAATAAGGAAGCTAGAGCACCGAAATTAGCATTCAAAATTATAAGTAAGGCATAATTATATAGATTTATACCTTAAATTCATACATTTACGTTACGGTTTTTGCTAATGTTTTATGCATTATACACCGCCTAAACATACCTTTGGTACACCTTTGGCTGGCACGCCGTCAATGTAGCATGTCTTTCATTTTTGGCGAATAGTAAGTTCTAGATTATTTGCCCTCCACCCTGAAACTACTAATAAACTAGATCACTGGATGCTGTCGGAAACGAAACAATTGAAAATCATCATGCTATGCCTATTTAAGAGAGAACGTGTCTTAGTTGCAACATGTTAAATACCCGCATTCTTCTTATACTCATATTCTTGAAATGTGTAATATAAAACTTTAGTTTCGTTTAACGCGGTATACTTTACACACAGCATAAATAGCAGGCGAAAAGTAGAACTCAAATTGACCCTTAGTAATAGTATTACCAATGCGAATGTAAGTTTGTTTGTTACGCTTGAAGCTAGTTATCTAAACACTTACTAAATACCTACTAGATCCAGGTATGATATTATTAGAATTTATATTAATAACGAATTATGAACGAAGCCGCCTCTTATTTCCTCGTATAGTACGTATTGGAACTATATAAGTACTTATACAAATTTAGATAAATAATCACTACTGAATTAATTTTAATACACTCCCTCGCCCTCAGATTTCCTTGGGAAATAAATAGAGCAGCGCACGTTTAAAAAGAAAGGAGTTCAATTATATTTAGTCACCCCTGTAATTACAGCATAGGTTTCCTTAATTACAAAGCCGAATAAAAAGACTGGTGCTTCCTACTTCCTATCGTATGAAGGCGGACGAGCCGCATTAAACACATGTGCTCACTATTTATTAAATAAATATCGATAACTTATTAAATCAAATGTTCATACCATAACATCTATAATTGACCAAATTTGTGGGAAAATTGATTTTTGGTCTATATGCCATTTATGTATTGGTTTTATTTTTATAATACCTGTTAACCCTGTAGCTGTTGTTTGGATTTTGGTGTAGCATCGTTGAACTGGTATAGATTAAAATAGTAAATTCTCTGCCTCATGTGTCCTGGTTAAGCTGTTATTATTGTAATATGTATATATCCATCTGCTTCGGGAGAGATTATAGCCAAATGCCAGGACATGGTGGTAAACAATACAAAAATATGTATTGCAGATCTAATACAATTTTTACGACAGAGCGTTTTATCGGGAATTGAGTCGCTGAATCAATAATCACTACATAGTATAAAACAAAGCCTAAAACTCGGCTGAGTGCCTTAAACTCGGCTGAGTGCCTTAAGCGCTCGCCTTAGTAGTCCGGTGAAGCTGTTAAGACCTTGCTTGGTCAATAGCGTAGTCAGTTCGAAAAAAAAAAAATACGACAGAGCGTTTTATCGGGAATTGAGTCGCTGAATCAATAATCACTACATAGTATAAAACAAAGCGTGCAACAAAGAAAGCGTTCTCTGTCCCTATATCCCTATGTATGCTTAAATCTTTAAAACTACACAACGGATTTTCATGCGGTTTTTTTTTAATAGATAAAGTGATTGAAAAGAAAGGTTTATATGTATAATAACATCCATAAATAGTAGAGAAATACTGTTATTTTAGCGGTTTCTAATGTGATGTCGTAAATAATTACATAATCGATTCGATGCAGACGAAGTTGCACGGATAAATAAAAAATTGTCTTAAACTTTTTTAACATAAAATTGCAGATTGTGTCCTGTACGTTTTCCTGTAAAAATGTATGATCACTCTCAATATAATTTCTTTTTATGTAATGGCTGTTGATTATTTATTCTGCGCTCATTTACACACCACCTACTTCCCACTCTGGTATTTATTCCTACTTATTTTGAAAAGAGTTAAAGCCATACTTTACACTTAATTCTGGCCTATCAGTTATCAGGCCCGTGATATTACGGGCTAGAGAAATATAACTAACTAGGTACGTGACAGTGGAAGCAGTTGGTGATAAAATCACACAAAAGTTGTCACACAGAGCTTAATGTGACAGATATGTTCATGACCGAATTATCCTAACCAATATTATAAATGCGATTGTGGGTTTGTTTGTTTGTTACGCTTTCTCACATAAACTACCCAACCGATCGTCATAAAATTTCACATAAATATTGTTAGAAAAGGACACAAAAATGAGATGTGTCGTAAAGACTTACGATAGAAGTGAAACGTTTTTATTACAGTGAAACATTTTAATTTTCAAAATACAGTAAAAAGCCAACATCCAGGCGGTCACCCATCCAAGTATTGATCGCGCTCGGGGTCGCTTAACTTCTGATCGGACGAGAAGCGGTGTTTTCAATCCTCTATCCGACACAGTATTTACCCCCACCTCTTTTCAATACACAAAACGGTTGCCGACCACAATTTCAAAACTCTCGCATAATTTTTCACTTCAAAAAGTACTGTTCCCGAGGTACAAGTCTAATTCAACATTAACGCAAGCGAAACCGCGGGAATAATATTTTAAAATAAATTTAACAGGCTGCATGACGAAATGTAAAGATGAAGAAGGTATATGAAAGTAGTTTCGGTAGCGTAGTCCGGTGAAGCTGTTAAGACCTTGTTAGGTAAATAGCGTAGACAGTTCGAAAAAAAAATAGTTTCGGTAGTAATCAAAGATAAGAAGTCATCCGCTGAGTAGCTAGTACTAATTAACTTAGTACTAGACCAATGTTCAGATAGCATAAACAATGCTTAGAAATCTCAAGATTGTAAACGGAGGAGCTTGTCACTATGGCATGTGGCATATAGGCAGATAAAAATGTGCATTGATATAATAACAATACATAAATTAAAATACTGTTAAACTTTGCCAAGTTCATAATAATCGTATAACTATAGATTACTTTTTTTATTACTATATCTAATGTTACAAATAGGATTAAGGTAGATCTGTGGTAAAGAGGTCACTAGAGCTGCAAGTATATGACGAACCTCGAAAGGATCGTAGTTCTGAGGTCAAATGTAAAACTTTTGAAGATAAATTTGAAATGTCACATATAGTTTTGCGTATTACAGAGAAATAGAAATTTCCTGTTTATTAAATGGCCGAATATGTATTTCTAATACATTCATAAGTCTATGATAGCTCCTTAGTGAGTAATAATATAAACATCTGATAAATTCCGGACGCGGACGTACCGTAACAGTGCGACAAGTCAGTTTATTTCAAGCTTGTCTTCTCCAATTCGGAATGGATTAATTGATCACATGTTCAGTTTCTTTAATGCAGTATTATTTCTAGAACACCTTTATTTTTAAATCTATTATTGTTTACTTTTAAATTTGTTTGTGCATCTCAATCAGTAATTAGGCAAATTAGTGTAAAATTTGAGCTAGACATAAGAATATCAAGAACGTGTTAGATTAATCACACCTACAGATGAGAACAAAGGCTTATGACACGGGGTTCTTCAACAAGGGATTAAAACACGCTCTTCAAGGTCGGCACTGTAACAATGACTCCCCTAGTGGTGCAGTTGTCCATAGCCGACGGTAACCATTTAACACCAGATAGGCCGACAGCTTGTTTGCTGTCCTTTGGCATATAAAATAATAGTTTAATTAATAATCAATTAATCCATTCCGAATTGGAGAAGACATGCTCTCAAAAGAAAAACAAACACGATTTTGAAATATTCTTCATTGTTGCTCCGATCTTAGCGTGATGATATATGTCCTATATATACCCTTCCTCGATAAAGGAGCTATGTAACACTGAAATAATTTTTCAAATCAGACAAGTCGTTCCTGCGATTAGCGCGTTCAACCAAACACACAAACAAACTCTTCAGCTTTATAATATTAAGTATAGATTTGTGACTAAGTAGGTATATCTATCTATTAGCCAAATTAGGCATTTAATAATATAACAATTATATATATATAAATATAACAATTAAGTTTATAATAGATATCATATATGTAAAGTGCGCTAAGATGTTTCTTATTGCAAAAAAAAACTATTTAATCGTACTCTGGATGGCAAGATACCAGCTGTGGCTTATTTGGAAGCTGTAGTAAAAATATGTGAAAAGTGTAAATATTATTTAAAAAAAAAAAAACAATATTATTTTTGGTATTTTATTCATAATAGCTTTATTGTTATTAATCTATTTAGATATCTGAACTATTATTTTTTTTTCATTTTTTAGTTAATTTTTTTTAACTTTTTTTTGGATTATTGCATTGTCATCGACCTTTGATAGGTGTGCAAAGTTTGAATTAAATCTGATCGTTCAAAGTAGGACAAAAACGAGCTCAATGGGGTCGGTTACAAACATACATACATACAAATGAAGCTAATAAAAGCGTGTTAAAAATCCACAATATCGTAAGAAATACCTTTTTAAATTTCCATTACATTACCACTAGCTTTTGCCCACGAATTTGCTCGCGTTCATGCAGGTTCGATATATCCTTAAGGAACAGTATTTTTTCTGGATGTAATGAGCTATTTCCTTTTCTGAAACTGTAACATCGTGTATACAAAGTTTCATAATGATCGGTTGGATAGTTAAGGAGTGAAAGAATAACAATTTTTTCGAAATGGCTTCGCTATTGACCAAGCAAGGTTAACAACAGGTTAACAAGGTTAACCAAGCTTAACCGGACTACCGAAAGAATAACAAACTTTTGCATTTTAGTATTAGTTAAGATAATACTCATTCAACTATTAAAATCTTAACCTACTGCAATATGTAGAAGTTAGGCTATTAAGCTTGTTTGCGCTTGCGTTGTGCTTGTTGATATAAATCTATTCAAAATTGTAATATATGTGTATATCTATACACACGTGACTTCTTCTGCGTGGAATAGTTAATTTGGGCTAACGCTAACACGCAGCAGAAGCTCTCAAATGAAAAAAAAACACGTTTTTGAACTATTCTTCATTGTTGGTTTTAGCGTGATAATATATAGCCCATAGCCTTGCTCGATAAAGGAGCTATGTAACACTGAAATATTTTTTTCAAATCAGACAAGTCGTTCCAGAGGTTAGCGCGTTCAAGCAAGCAAACAAACAAACTCTTCAGCTTTATAATATTAGATATATGTAGATCACATATATATGTAGTCCGCTAAGATGTTTCTTATTGCAAAACAAACTATTTAATCGTATTCTGGATGCCAAGATACCAGCTGTGGCTTGTTTGGAAGCTGTAGTAAAAATATGTGAAAAGTGTAGATATTAATAAAAAAAAAACAATATTATTCTTGGTATTTTATTCATAATAGCTTTATTGTTATTAATATATTTAGATATCTGAACTATTACTTTGTATTCATATTCTATATTGATAAATTGATTCATACAAGAAACAATGTAAAGCAAAAATTGATTTAAGCAATTATTTCATTTCATGATATTTTAACAAACCAGTGATCTCTTGAAATCTTACTAACTGAAAAATATCAACATATAATAACGATAAATAAAATTATGATATCGAATAATTTTTTTTATTAAATGAAATGGTATTGTTTTAATGGTCACTGACACTTGAGTAGTAAGGAATAAAACATGTCGGGTTGTTCGTTGAACCTTATTGTTGTGTTGCGAAACACGCAATTAACATATGAACTCAGAAATCGCAACGTAAATCGTTTAAATTAAATATTTAAATGTATCACCTTATGAACTATGTTAATTATTTATAAACCAATTACTACAGTTGACAAGATAGCTTACCAGTTTTATTTATCCTTGCAATACCTACAGGTTGCTTTTATATTTGCCATAATAAGCCTAAAGGAAACCAAAATTGTAATTAGAGAGCTAATTATACAAGTTTTATATCTATTTATGATGTACAATAGATTATAGCAGAGTAAGCGATTTATCAATTAAGTAAATAATTTATCTGGGTTTCTTTTTACTTCTTTAGGAAGTATCCAACAAATAATAAAATTTGAACTTAAGGAGGCGCTCTCAAAAAAGGTCCATTTTCACTGTTTTTCGGTAAGAATTACAACAAAACTATTAAACTTTGGTAAACATAATGACTAACTACAGACACGTTGAACCTTTAACAATGATGTACAAATGATTGATTTTTTAAATAGTAGGTTTCCATTTAAAAAATATCTGTTATGCGTATTTTGGTACTATAGCATCAAATATAACAAAAAGTAGAACATCAGTAATAAGAAAATAATGTTATATTTTTATAAAAGTATCAAAGTCGTTTAAAGTGAGCTATAATTCCACGATTATCAGTTGTCGTGTCTGTGTGCGTGAGCTATACGTGTCTAGTAGGACTCGATGCCAAAATTGAACCGCGAATAGTTGAGAGCGCGTCCTTGATGAAATATATAAGAGTTTTTGGCGGGATTTTGGCCTGTCATGTAGTGGATTTTATATTTTATTCATAACCTTGTGTTATTTGACTCTATATTTTGTAAAATTAGTGGTATTTTAATACAGTTCCGTTATTATACATAAGTGAAGTTAATGGAAAATAATCCCACGGACCATGAATTTTGAGATGCCACTAAAACTCCCTGGAAAATTCTAACAAGAGAGCCAGCATCCTGTTGGACTACTGAAATTATTCACACGAAACTTTTTGTATAAAATATGTTGTAATCTCCATTGAAACAAAACATTGACACTGGCAAGTGCTTCTGCGGAGCCAAAACAAGAAAAAGAAGAAGAAGAAATGTATAAAATATGCAAAAAGTAATATACTTTTTCAAACCAATGTTCTAGAATAATTTATTCTTATTTATTTTAAAAATAGTAAGCAACGAAAATAAATCTAGATAAACTAAATAACTCCGTTTATAGTTAATCAAATGCTTATTTCAATGAACATAGTAATTTAATATAAACAAAATAGACTTGAATGTAGAAAACGAATACTCACCAAAATGAATGTCATCTTTTTTCTCATAATATAAAGGATCCATATTATAAGAATTTGCATAATATAATCCACACCGATATAAGGATTTGTTCGTTGGCGGGTCATAAGGTGACCAACCGATTGCCGGACATAATGCACCCTTTTGCAACCTGCACCCAAGATAGATGACCAAAGGGATTTATTATTCGATCACGCTGGACTTTACAATAAAGGATCGTTTTTTTAATATTAATAATACGCAAATGCCCGTTTATCTATACTTTTAAATTCAAATAACTACTTTGTATTGAAAAAAAATATTTTTTATCTCTTTATTTTATTTAGGGACTTTATGAGAAATAGCCGATATATCACTCCTATTGTACCTAACTTATATCTACTTACAATTAAAACTAGTATAATACCAATAAAATATTTTTTTCAAAGAAAAATGAACCGCCATCAAAAAAACATGAGCTCAGAAATGTAATATAATATTGTAATCCTAATGTTTTATATACTAAGACATTACCTGAAAAAAAAGTGTGTGTGTACTTATGTACACACGTTAGAAGTTATACATCTTTTCAAAATTTTTATCTTTCGCCTTACTCTACGTTTGTAGAAAAAACGACACTAACAATAGAAAAAAGGTATTTAACACTGGAAATTTTAATATAAAGAAATACAAAGAAACAAAATGTTGACTATAGCTAACTTCAGGGTGTCGGTTTTTCGTGACCATGTGCGCGCGCATCGTAATAACTTCAGTGTGTCGGTTTTTCGTGACGATGTGCGCACGCATTGTAAAAATATACTCTCATCATTTTTCCCTAACACGCCAAAAGAAGTATAACTTCAAATAATAAACATCCAACAAAGAAAGTCCCATACAAATCCTATCAGTTTATAAGAAAACCGCGGGCATACAAACATACATACTTATACACACATCGGATCCAAAACAGAACCTCCTTTTTAGGAGTTGCTTAATGAAGACTGCTAAGAATGATTAAGTAGGGAACTTTAATAGATTTTGAATCCTCCGATGTCAATTTTCTCTCAATTATTAATATCACATTGATATTAACCGTACATAGAGTAACGTTTTTTTAACATTGCACAAAAATATCGTTAACAGCCCCAGGATTCTATCATGATTATGTAAATCAATCCACTCACACCCTTCAAAAATAAAGAATTCAAACACGAAGAAAATAGCCCAGAACGCCAGTGAATTTTTCATTGTGCTGAAATTTCAATGAAATCTGATCGCAAAGTTCAATGTCACATAAAGTTAGTGAGTATGGTTGAACAAGTTGTCTGTCCCATGAGGTCAGCGGTCAGTGGTCAGAGGTGACCAACGGCCGGACATTCGGAGGGGTTGCGAATAAAATTGTTTGACCGTGACCAATTTTGTATTTTGAATATTTTTTACTTGCTGTATTTATGATATAACTTTATAATGTATATTTACTAATAATAATCCTTATGTAAAATATTTATGAACTGACTACGCTATTGGTCTAGCTAGGCCTTAACAACTTCACCGGACTGCTAAAGCGAGCAAGGCACTCATCCGATTTTTTTTGACAATTAGCACGGCTTAGGCTGTTGCCTAGGAATATTATTCAACCTGATACCTTAATCTACAACAACTACATTCAATACAAAATGTATGAAATAAATATACGTTTTTCATCCATAAGGTTGTTGATAATCACGGTTTACGAGACATTTGTACATTTTATAAATATTTTACATATCGTACCTACAATAAAAGATGAAACAGAGTACTGAAATACTACATGTATATAATTCGCACATGAAATGATGATAAGCGAAATTTGTACGCAGAACAAAGCCTGTACTGCAATTTCTAATACGAGGTTGAAGTGAAAAAATATTGCCAAATCCTAATTCTAATAATATTGTAAATTGACCAAATTATAACGATAAGAAAGTTTGAAATCCTACCACCTAAATGGTATCTCGGAATGCGTTGCATAAACCGATAGAATTGATATGGTGTATGTTATTATCATTTGTAATATAATGTTATAGGTACAAAAAACTCGAACAAAGTCGGGGTCGGCTCCTATTATAAATGTAATTAAACAATAACAATTGATTGCAAGTTAACTTTCCAAGTTTGGTGTTATTTTCTTCGACTACATTGTCACTTGCTGTCAATCAAACACTGGCAAATGCAAACGCTTAATTTCCTTATTTAATGGTTCCAGAATTAAATACTGTCATTATCGCTATATTGTTTAAAAAAAGGAATTTATCAATGAACTTCAATGTCAAGTTTGCTAGAACTAAGTTCAATTTCTCAGTCCCAAGAGGTCAGGGACAGCGGTCAAGGGTGACCAACGGCTAGCAAATAATATCCAGTCGCGAATTTTCAAAGGGTTAGCCAGCTGAGTTTACTATACACAAGTGTGGAATATCTATTGTCTGCAATCTCAGGAAGCGACTCCATTTTATATCAGATAATACGCAATATTATATAATAACTTTTCTGAAAATATTATGGACGTAATTAAGTGTTGAAATGAGAGTAATTGCAATGTAATATTTTCTAGTATTTTTAGATCTGTGGTACTAAGATATCTTGTTGCGGCAAACATCAAAAAAAGTTTTATAAGAACATTTATGATAAAAACCGTTTTTTTTGTGTTTTATATTTTTAATAGCAATTTTCCGCGACTTCGCAAGCATTTTATGTGCAATAATTATCTTCGTCTCTTTCATTTATACATATAACTAATTGACTGAATGACTAAGGAAAAAATGACTGATTTTCATATGAACTTTCATCCCCATTTTCAACACCACAAAGGTTGAGTTTTCAAAACTCATTAGTGCTTTTAACCTACATTGTAAAAGGAACTCGCATGCCTTTTTTGCGATCCTCGTCCCAGTACCTATAAATTATAATAAATACTACGTACGGGAGACTAAATTAATAGGATATAATAAAAAACGTAGGATCTTTATAAAACCGGGTTCGTCGGTCCGTTCGTCACCTCTGACCCAGGTATGACCAGTACTGCTTCGTGGACGCTCCGCCAATCTTTAGATTAGCGGGTACTCGAGGATACCCTTGATATTGGGTTTTGAATAAACCGGATCTATTGAGTTAAAGTAAAAATAACATTTTTGTTATTCAAATAACTGTGAATTTTCTCTTTCAAGTCGAACGTAGTAACTTAAGCTTGCCGTCAAATATAATAGTTGTATGATTATAAATGTTATTGAATCTCTGATTGTATTTAGTTAGATGATGCTAGTTTTTTACGAAAAAAATTATAGATTCCTAACAAAAAAAACATGTATGTGTACTTATGTACACGCGTTAGAAGTTATACTTCTTTGGCGTAACAAGATAAAAATCTTTTCAAAACGTTTGTAGAAAAAACGACAGTAACAATAGAAAAAAGGTATTTAATATATTGAAAGTTTTAATACAAAGAAATACCAATAACAAATACAAAGAAACAAAATGTTGACTATAACTAACTTCAGGGTGTCGGTTTTTCGTGACGGTGTGCGCGCGCATCGTAAAAATTTACTCTCATCATTTTTCCCTAACGCGCCAAAAGATGTATAACTTCAAAAACATCACTTTGGATTACGTAATTACAAGACCTGTTACGAGGAAAATAGCATTATACGATATGCGCTGCAAAATAAATCTCTATGACAGTGTTACTCAACCTTTTTTTAAACGGGCCACAAACACGTTTGATTCCTCGTGTCGTGGGCCGCAAACTGCAAATATTTAGGTAGGTACTAAATAAAAAAAAACGTAATTTCAAATTAACAACATATTAATGTACTGAAAAATGGTGGTCCAATAAAACAAGCTTCATATAACCCTTATGTCATAAGGAACGCATTGCGATCGGGTTATCTGGGATCTATTTCATTTACTCAGCGTGCTCATAGTTTTACTTGATGGGCACGAAATGTAAAATAATTGAAAATAAAGTATAATCGGGTGGGCCAACTACAAAGACCCGGCGGGCCGCAGGTTGAGTATAGCTGCTCTATGAGGACTGTCGTGTACCTATTGGGACGCGCTTTCAATATAAATGTATTTAACATTCGGCAAATAAGCATTTAACCCACTTTCTTGACCTCAAAGGCAACACTTGTAGGAATGATGAGTCAATTCGCGCTTCGCTGTATTGGTTTTATAATTTATTAGGATAAACAACTGTAGTCCTAAGTACTGATTTATTGTTAACTTTTTATAGATATTTTAAGTATATTATTTTGTTAAATTTAAGGTCCGTATCATCGTTGTGTGACACTTTTATTAACCCTTTAACAGTCATAATGACCGCTATAAAATAAATTATATCTGATTTCGATTTAGGGTTATTTTTTATTCCTAACAGTATAAAAAAAAATTAAATGATTTTTAATTTTTTTTATTGGTGGTACAAGTATTCCCTCCACCTGCAGAAGAATTTACATTAAAATACCAAAAAAATATTATGTCGAAATAACTCTACCGTGTATTCGGAAGACTATTTCCAGATGAATAAGCAATAAATATAGCACTTCCACAACATATAGGCAATGAAATTTGCGAATCTGATTAATACGAATTTATTCCACATATCCTCATCTTCATCGAATGCATTTGTTTCTGAACCTAATGAAAATATTCCCTTTAAGGGTAAAAAGGTTAATAGAAAAAAAGGAAATATTTAATCACTGTTATTATATGTATTATTATTATTATATTGTGTTAAAAGTGTTGGATTAACGACTGTAGTAATATAAAATAAATATTTAATTTAAAAGTTAGAACGAAAAAAAAATTAAGTAAAAGGTCACTGAATATTGCCGTAACAATAAGGTAATTAATATATACATGTAATAGTTCAAATACCTACAGTCCATTCTACCAACGATCCTGTTATGAATGTCACATCAAATTCAATCAAAGACTTTAACCGCTAAGCAGCGGTCAGTTCACGAATTCATGATTTTTTTTATTTACTCTAAACCTATTAAACCCTTTCCATTGTTACACGTTCTCGAGAAGGGTAATTAATATGGCGGCCATTGTGCAAAATCGCCACCTTTGTTCCTTGTTGTTTTGGGGCTTTTTGTTCGATGTTTCGGCCGGCCTTTTGTAATGTTTTGTTTAGGCGATCATTAGCCCAGTGGGCAGTTTCGCACTGACCACTTCGAATATCTTTTTTCTCACACATATAATATCCATGACCGTTAATGCTTTTATTTGCGTTTCCGTGATTAATTATAGAATTGAAACTTACATTTTAAAGGTATTTGCATTATGATATTTTTTATATAACTTAATATTTAAAAGACAGATTATATGCATTCGGTTTTTGCGCGAATATTTAGTACTCTTTAATATCTACAGAAATAATTTACTTCGGCGAATTGTGTGATACAATTATGTTACTATTACAAAAGGTACCTACTAGTAATATTTTCAACTGTTCTTGAACCTCTTCATTGTATTTATATTTTCGACAAATTAATTAATTCCGATTGAAATATGTGACCAGTATAAAACCAAAACCTTCAAAGTAGATCTGGCCTATAATTTAGTAGTTACTAGCGGGCCCGGCAGACGTTGTCCCGCCCTGATAATGAAAAAATCCTGGACAAATTATATACTAAAACGTTCCTCATTAATCACTCTATCCACCGGTGAAAACCGAACGAAAATCAGTTCGGTAGTTTTTGAGTTTATCGCGAACAGACAGACAGACAGACGCGGTATGGGACTTTGTTTTATACTATGTAATGATAATGTACACTGGTTTTTTAAAATTCTTTTTTCGCAATTAATTGTCTATATTATTACTACTATTGTCGAGTAAATAATAATATTACAGATATCTCGTGATCATTTCAGTGTATTAAACACATGGTGACTCCCTTGTTAAAATTTTGAAGCGAGTTATTATAGCACCTCATTCATTCATGCTCATTCATATTCCATCCAATACACTAGTGCACAATAACCGAACTATATTACGTAAAGTGCCATCAAGCTGGCTAGAATACTGAAATGATCAAAAGAAATTTGGACATTTTTTCTTACTCCACAATGGCCGTGATAATCTACAAGATTGGTTGTCAAAAATATATCTAAAAAAGAAACTTCGATTTATAATAATATATAAGAAATATAATCAGTCTTTTAAACGCACTCTGAGATTTAATATGACACTCCCTGAACCACTTGGGATTGATTTTTTTTACGAACTGACTACACTATTGACCTAGCAAGGTCTTAACAGCTTCACCGGACTACCACTTGGACTTGAATAAAGTGCCTCATGAAGAAAAAACATTATAAAACTTTTCAAAATCAATTAGGATTCATATTAGATTCTTATATCTTAAAGCTTAGAATATACGTAAAGTGAGTAATTAATACAATTATTTCCAAGTACAATTAAGCTAAGGCTATTATAGTATACGCGTGTGTATACATTGTTTACATGTATCCATAGGTACGTATATTGCAATGTTGATGCATTTAATTCCCGTTATTGTGACGTTTTATCAACGAACAATGCATTAATATCTTATATACGATATTATGATTACTCACAACAGCCACAATATGAAATATGATACGTTTTATAGTACATACCTACTACCTATGTATATTTCTATTAGAAATAGAATATACAATCACTTTTCTTCTAATCACATATTCATCTGTTAAGATATTATAGGTTATAATAATATTTAATTAAGCCATTATAGTCTCATATGACGTTATTGGAAGTACATTGATTTGATATAAAAAGAAACATAGATTATTTATTTCAACCGAGAAAATCTTACACGTAGTTATTATTAAATTGTGTAATTTATTATTTTGTAATTTATATTTTTATTTGAAGTTTTTTTTACTCTACTTTTGGCAACCAATCTTTTAGATTATTACTGCCATTGTCCAGTAGTTAATAGTATTACAAGTTCTTCTTCCGTTCCATTTTTGCTTCTAATCACATATTCATCTGTTAAGATATTATAGGTTATAATAATATTTAATTAAACCAATATATTGGCTATAGACTATAGTCTCATATGACGTCATTATAAGAAACATAGATTATTTATTTCAACCGAAAAAATCTTACACGTATTATTACTTATTAAATTGTGTAATTTATTATTTTGAAATTTGATATTTTTATTTGAAGTTTTTTTTACTTTATTTTTGGCAACCAATCTTTTAGATTATTACTGCCATTGTCCAGTAGTTAATAGTATTACAAGTTCTTCTTCCATTCCATTTTTGGCAACCAGTCTTCTAGTAGACTATTACTGCCATTGTCTAGTGAGTAATTTAACAATAGGCCGGTCCTTGGTGTTGCTTATCTTGTTAAAAATCATTGAATATTTAAAATAATGTCTGCTTTATAAAGTCACAATAAAAAAAAATCATTTATAAACTTTATTAGGTACATTATTTTGTTTCGTGTTTCAAACAAATATTATTATTGACGGTATCTTCCTCCAGGTACCGTATTATAAAACTAATCTTAATAATATTATAAGTATTGACAGTGGGAGACTTATATGCACATATCTAACAAATATTTAAAAACATCAATTTTTATCTTTACCATACTCGCTTCTTATCTTAATGTATTTAGCCGTTGCCCAAAACTGGTTACCATTCTAGCGAAATAAAATGTGTCAATCAATTATTGATCACAGAAAAATTTTATTCGTAAAAAAACTACATTCTGAAACCGGCCTTTGAAGCGTTCTCGAACTATGCCATTATCATAATTTTTATTTAAAAACACGTGAATATTGATAGAAGGTAAATTAGATAACGAATGGTTTTCTGTCTGAATTATTTTAATAATGTTATAAGTATTGACAGTGCGAGAGTTATATGCACATATCTACCTAATATATAAAAAACATCAATTTTTATCTTTACCATACTCGCTTCTTATCTTAATGTATTTAGCCGTTGCCCAAAACTGGTTCTGATTCTAGCGAAATAAAATGTGTCAATCAATTATTGATCACAGAAAAATTTTATTCATAAAAAAACTACATTCTGAAACCGGCCTTTGAAGCGTTCTCGGACTATGCCATTATCATAATTTTTATTTAAAAACACGTGAATATTGATAGAAGGTAAATTAGATAACGAATGGTTTTCTGTCTGAATGTATTACAAATAAAAAGTAAGTCTCATAGTAATATTCATGTTCGCCTGATATTCACACACACATACACGCGTATGTAATACGAAAACAACAGTAAGTCTGTGTGTTTATAACCGTCTTTGTGTTTATGCAGGACATCGCGATTTGCCAGAGTGGTTATGTAGTTGTTCGCGAATCGCATCATGTGAGAGGAAGGAGGATCGCCCTCCCGAGCCGCCAGCCAATCGGAAGACTTCTAGCCCGAGCACGCTCCGTATCGCCTTATACCGATATCGCGAATAAATTAGCGCACATATGTAAATTTATTTCTCTACACAGAGGATCACTTCCATGTATTTACAAAGCATATAATATACAAATCCATTTAGATTCTTATTGGTAGCTTATTACACACCTATATAATATTAATATCGCTTATTATATTATATACTTGCCTCTATTATCAGCGTGAACGATATATAAACAATGACCGTCAGGAATGACGTATTCGGTACAAGATATCTTCTACGTTTCATGAGACCTTGGTAGATTGTACGAACCTAAAGTTCTTTTTACGTTAAAATACTGCGCCGTTTTCGCCTCCATACACAGTTTTGTCAAATGTCAAACATCTCCATTATATGCCGGAAATACAAAAAAACAATACCGCGAGGGGTTGCATTAAGAATGCCTATTAAAATGGGATTCAAACGAGAGGGTTACACCTACCTATGTTTAGCAAAGCGGCATGCATACGGGAGATGTGCAACCCTACGGTGTAAAATATCTCAATTTAAACGTTTCAAAACACGTGTTTGCTTTAACACCAATTCTATGAGGAGGCAAGAGATATCGCATCACTAGCGAGTAACGAGTAGCGTCTGTAGTTAATTATAATTTCTGCGTAACAAAATTACCGGTCAAAATAATTAACTACGTTAGTTTTCAACGTATTCGAATAAAAAAAAATAAGATTTTTATTATTTTTTCGTGAACTGTTACTTTATTATGTTTCGATAATACATGAATAGGAAAAGATTATCGAAAAAGTTTTTTTTTTATCGTAGCACAGCAAAGTGACTGTATTGTGCCTGATCACCGCACAGTACAATCCAAAAACAATGGCGACTACCGAGAGACACGCTATCCGTTGTCGGTCGCCGCTGTCATGCGGCCCTGCAAATATGTATGCATTATACATTTAAAACTAATACACAATTAGAATAATAACAGATTATGGACTGATAACAGAACCTTCTTTATCAAAACCACCAACGAATCAATCATCTAACATGGTAAGGTAAGTAAAAATAATAAAATATAATTAATAAAATTAAATCAAATTCACAAATTTTCGCCAATCTCGAATAAGGCAAAAATACTTAAAATTTTCGTTGTTTGTGATTTTGATTCGATTTTATTAATGATGATCTGTTATTCTTACTTGCTGTTCGACGTTAGATGATTAATTCATTGGCGGTTTTCGATGAAGAATTTTCTGATATTCGTCATTCTTTCTCGTACTAATTGTGTATTCTAATGTTAAATTCACAGTGCACATAGTTTTTGAGCATTGTTTTTTCTTATTCACTTATTAGATTTAATAGCTAAAGTTAAAAAAAAATAAGATAATCGAAATTGAATATACAAATAAATTTAAAGTAAACACTACTACTTTTGTTATACTTTCTTTAGTTACTGTCTTATAACCCTTATATTGACTGAAATTGAAAAACTTAAGTATTTACCAGTGAAGTTTATACAGGGCATCTAAATTAAAAATACTGAAACAATTTAGAAATATCCATAGATAATTCCATGTGAACCCTTTTGAAGAGCTAGCAAAAAAAACATGAGGGGATTGCGCGAGATTAGCCCTCGGATGTCGCGCTGAGTAAAAACACACTGCACATGGGCGTATTTCAATTAGCTGTCAGTTTGTCAACTCTTCTGCTATTATTTAAAAAGAGATCACATGCAACATTTTGAAATACCACCCTTACCCCTTATGAAATATAAAAAGAGTAAAATTATATCAATAATGATCAACACAATACATTGGTGGTAGAGCCACGCTGAAACTATTACTGGCTTCTGCATGAATGGGTCGGCTCGGCCGGGGTAGTACCACCCCCTCATAGAAAACCGACGTGAAGTAACAGTGTTTGCATTGTTGCGTTTCTTTCGGTCAGTGAGAGAGCCGGAGGCCCACCGCCCCTCTTTTCTCCTCTCTCCTCTCCTTCCCCTAACCCTTCCCCCCAAAGGGTGGCAACGCACTTGCGACTCCTCTGGTGTTGTTCGTGTCCATGTCGTTAGTAATCACTTAGCATCAGGTGACCCAACTGTTCGTTTGCCACCTATGACATGAAAAAAATCAATATTATATAGAATATTAACTTTAAAAACAATTCTATAATTATCATAATAAAATTTCATACTTCAAACTATTAAAAAATATGAATTGTAATCTTATTTCCATTGATATATTATAATGTCTAATTAAACGCAGTATAATATTTGATGTGTTATTCTCTAATTTTTTTATCTGTCCTCATTTCGCGTTTTCATAATTACGCTATGAGTGAAATGAGATCAATAAAAGCAAATTTAAAAGCAGGTGCAGAAATCCACAAAACGATGTTTAATCCAGGTCTTTCCAATGTTAGACTTCATTTAATTTTATGTATTTTAAATACAATTACATAATATAAGACAACGTCCCCTAGCGCGTCTGACTGTCTGTCCGCTATAAACTCAAAAAGTACTGAACGGATTTTCTTGCGGTTTTTACCATTAGATAAAGTGGTGGTTTTGGTATACAATTTGTCAAGGATTTTTTTATACTTAGGGCGGAACGCCGGTCCCTCTAGTTAAAAATTTAATTTTAGAATCACAGGTGAAGCCCGAAATTTACACTTTGTCCTTATCTGTACTCCTGACAACGTGTATCCAAAATTTTATGACAATCGTTTGAATAAGAAAAATGTGAAAACTGAACAAACAATTCTGTATTCTCGTTCATAATAGTACGGATTTCAAAGGTGAAATCTATAGAACGCACTCAGACTTATCTCAGTGTTAAATCTAGAATCTAAAGGTATAGTCGCAAGCTTAGCATTCACTTACCTTGTGCTGGGCTACGTTCAAGTCATCAAATACAACGACTTATGAAAAACTTCGATATTACTTATTTAAATAAAAAAAGGATGATAAAATGTTACAGTGGCATTTCTATACTTTCTTGATTATCGTCATTGCTTGGTTATCGATGGCTTAATCCTGCATTGCAGAAATATCGAGAAGGCTTCCATTGATTGTTTCATTTTCGGTTTACTTGTTTCTTTAATTTTTTATTTATTATTTCAACATGCATGGTTTAATTTATTTTTTACAATTAAATATATTTTACAAGAACGAAACAAAACTAACCACAAGTGTAGGTAGTGTAATTAGACCATAAATTCGAAACCTAAGATTGCGCCGAATAACTACTACTACCACTCAGCGTAATTTAAGCTTAGCTAAGGATAAGATAAGGGTGAGTATGCTTTAGAGATTTTAGCCTAATAAAGAAGTATATTTTCTATACAGATTAAAAACATACCCCGTTATTCATGAAGATTATAAATCAAATCAAAAATACTTTATTCAGTTTAGGCCCTAATAAGGCGCTTGTGAACGTCAAAATTACCACCGGTTCGGAAAACAACCCAGTTAGCGAGAAGAACCGGCAAGAAACTCGATCGGGTACATCTTTTTAATATATATATATTTCAAATTCATTATACGTTACAATACCGTTTTTAGTGGATGCACAGAGAGGAGTCAATTCCAGACGTCACCATCGTTCAAGTATTGATCCACTCTATAGTAGCCTTTCGACACTAAAACCCGCTTGACATGGTGCTTAAATTTACAGTCCGGCAAATCGGTAATATGTTTTGGGACTTTATTGTAAAACCTAACACTATTACATAAGAAACTATTACTGGTTTTGCTAAGTCAGAAATATTCTAATGCTAAATGCACAGTGCACATACTTCTTGAGCATTGTTTTTTCTTATTCACTTACTAGATATAATAGGTAAAAAATAAAAAAATATTAAGATAGTCGAAATTGAATATACAAATAAATTTAAAGTAAACAATACTACTTTAGTTTTTCTTTCTTTAGTTACTGTCTTATAATTCTCATATTCTGCTCATATTAATGAAAATAATTTTAAAAATGATTAGTGTTTATCAGTGAAGTTTTTACGGGGCATGTAAATTAAGAATACTGAAACAATTTAGAAATATCCATAGATAATTCCATGTGAACCCCTTTTGAAGAGCTAGCAAAAAAATGTAAGGGGATTGCGCGAGATTAGCCCTCGGATGTCGCGCTGAGTAAAAACACACTGCACATGGGCGTATTTCAATTAGCTGTCAGTTTGTCAACTCTTCTGCTATTATTTAAAAAGAGATCGCATGCAACATTTTGAATTACACCCCTACCACTTATGAAATATAAAAAGAGTAAAATTATATCAATAGTGATCAACATAATACAATGGTGGTAGAGCCACGCTGGAACTATTACTGGCTTCTGCATGAATGGGTCGGCTCGGCCGGGGGAGTATAGAAAACCGACATGAAGTAACCGTGCTTGAGGTGGCTCAACTGTTCGTTTGCCACCTATGACATAAAAAAACAATATTATAATATTCTATGTATAGAATGTTAATTTTAAAAACAATTTCCATGGACGGCGGGGATCACTTAAAATCAGGTGGCTCAACTGTTCGTTTGCCACCTATGACATAAAAAAACAATATTATAATATTCTATGTATAGAATGTTAATTTTAAAAACAATTCTATAATTATCTTAATAAATTTTCATACTTCAAACTATTTAAACAAAAATGAATTGTAAACTTATTTCCATCGATATATAATGTCTAATTAAACACAGTATAACATTTGATGTGTTATTCTCTATTTCTATTTTTTATCTGTCCTCATTTTGCGTTTTTATAATTACGCTATGAGTGAAATGAAGTCAATAAAAGCAAATTTAAAAGCAGGCGCAGAAATCCACAAAACGATGTTTAAACCAGGTCTTTCCCCAACAACTGCTAGAGCAAATTAGCTATCAGCAGTCCCTGTACTTAAGAAGCGACAAAGATAAGTTCAATTGTCTAATTCCAGAGATACTGTCAGAGCATTTTTTGATAATTGTTTTTTTAATATAAATTTAATTTTAGAATCACAGGTGAAGCCCGAAATTTACACTTTGTCCTTATCTGTACTCCTGACAACGTGTATCCAAAATTGTATGATAATCGTACGGATTGTATTCTCGTTCATAATAGTACGGATTTCAAGGGTGAAATCTATAGAACGCACTCAGACTTATCTCAGTGTTAAATCTAGAATCTAAAGGTATAGTCGCAAGCTTAGCATTCACTTACCTTGTGCTGAGCTACGTTCAAGTCATCAAATACAACGACTTATGAAAAACTTCGATATTACTTATTTAAATAAAAAAAGGATGATAAAATGTTACAGTGGCATTTCTATACTTTCTTGATTATCGTCATTGCTTGGTTGTCGATGGCTTAATCCTGCATTGCAGAAATATCGAGAAGGCTTCCATTGATTGTTATATTTTCGGTTTACTTGTTTCTTTAATTTTTTCATTATTATTTCAACATGTATGGTTTAATTTACTTTTTACAAATAAATATATTTTACAAGAACGAAACAAAACTAACCACAAGTGTAGGTAGTGTAATTAGACCATAAATTCGAAACCTAAGAATAACTACTATTACCACTCAGCGTAATTTAAGCTTAGCTAAGGATAAGATAAGGGTGAGTATGCTTTAGAGATTTTAGCCTAATAAAGAAGTATATTTTCTATACAGATTAAAAACATACCCCGTTATTCATGAAGATTATAAATCAAATCAAAAATACTTTATTCAGTTTAGGCCCTAATAAGGCGCTTGTGAACGTCAAAATTACCACCGGTTCGGAAAACAACCCAGTTACCGAGAAGAACCGGCAAGAAACTCGATTGGGTACATCTTTTTAATATATATATATTTCAAATTCATTATACGTTACAATACCGTTTTTAGTGGATGCACAGAGAGGAGTCAATTCCAGACGTCACCATCGTTCAAGTATTTATTATCATAAAGTAAGCTGTTTTCTGCCTATACAGTAAAATTCTTATTAGAAAATAGAACGTATCCATAGTGTTATTTAAAAATATAAACTGTTAACGGAATATATCAGCCGATGGAAATTTGGTTACGAAGAAGAGGTTCAAGGTGAAATAATATGAGCCTTGAAAATCAGGTTGGATCTAATCAATATTACATCGACAGTGAAAAGACTAACTGACTAACGAACGATTGATAGTATGTATTTCTAGATTAGTCAATTAGTTTCTCTACTACCATATTGTAATTTGGTATGTAAACAATTATAACATTTAATGTATCTATAGGTAACATTATTATTACTCCTGTATGGAGGTCATCTCCAGAATTACTGATCGGATTCTTATAATAATTTCACTCTTAAAAAGATACGTTGTCATTTACTCGGGCTTATTTAGGTTACAATATATAATTAATATTATTGTATTTAATATTTCAAGCGAACGAAGTCACGGGCTGCTTCAATTCATTTAAGATAATACTTACATAATCTGCTATCTTATAGGTGCTAGGGACCTATTGTTACATTAAGTTTTTTTTCCTGTATAGCAAGATTTAATTGGCGAGTTGATTTTATAAGTTTTAATATTGATATTTGGGATCTGTTAATTATTTTCTCGGTTACATATTCAAATTGCTGCATATTCTTTGGAATGGTCAATAATCATATTTATTTTGCTAGTTTTTATGTACATTATTATGAAAGTGTATTCGAATGACAAATCATTGTGTAAATATTAGAACAGTGTGCTGAATATTAAATAATCGATCAATACAAATGAAAATGGACAATTTAAAACTATTACTGTACAGGAGAAAGCCGCGGATATAGAATCTCGGTCGAGTTTTTGCTTGTAAAATACGCGGATATTCATTCTAACCCTTTAATGTAGAGGAAGTGTGCGGTAAGTAGGTCACACAGTAGATCGTATATTGCACATGTTGTGAAAGCGGCAAAAAATACCCCTTCTATTGCTCTTTGTTTCCAGGCATGAAGGAAAAAAAACATTGATTACTAGCTGCAATTTGTACGTTTCGTTCTCAACTGTAAGGTTGTTTGGAATTGGCCCGAGGTTAAAGCTGTTTTTAATTTCAAGTAAATATGTGCGGTTATTTTTTTTTCATTTTATTCTATAAATTCATTAACTATTTAGGTCAGTTCTGTGTTATCATTTCCACGCGTAATTTAATTAGTTACGGAACGCAGTGAACGTGTCGATAAAGAGAAGATTGAAATTTATATTTAAAATATTGTTATATTACGTTTCCTTTACTTACGAATAGGGATTGCCCGTGACTTTGTTTGCATTATTTACAAAATAAGAGTAAAAGTGTTTTTTTCCTGTATAGCAAGATTTAATTGGTGAGTTGATTTTATAAGTTTTAATATTGATATTTGGGATCTGTTAATTAATTTCTCGGTTACATATTCAAATCGCTGCATATTCTTTGGAATGATGAATAATCATATTTATTTTGCTAGTTTAATGTACATTATTATGAAAGTGTATTCGAATGACAAATCATTGTGTAAATATTAGAACAGTGTGCTGAATATTAAATAATCGATCAATACAAATGAAAATGGACAATTTAAAACTATTACTGTACAGGAGAAAGCCACGGATATAGAAACTCGGTCGAGTTTTTGCTTGTAAAATACGCGGATATTCATTCTAACCCTTTAATGTAGAGGAAGTGTGCGGTAAGTAGGTCACACAGTAGATCGTATATTGCACATGTTGTGAAAGCGGCAAAAAATACCCCTTCTATTGCTCTTTGTTTCCAGGCATGAAGGAAAAAAAACATTGATTACTAGCTGCAATTTGTACGTTTCGTTCTCAACTGTAAGGTTGTTTGGAATTGGCCCGAGGTTAAAGCTGTTTTTAATTTCAAGTAAATATGTGCGGTTATTTTTTTTTCATTTTATTCTATAAATTCATTAACTATTTAGGTCAGTTCTGTGTTATCATTTCCACGCGTAATTTAATTAGTTACGGAACGCAGTGAACGTGTCGATAAAGAGAAGATTGAAATTTATATTTAAAATATTGTTATATTACGTTTCCTTTACTTACGAATAGGGATTGCCCGTGACTTTGTTTGCTTTAATTACAAAATAAGAGTAAAAGGAACCTATAGCAATGTAGCGTACTATCAGTGAGAGAATATTCAAAACTGTGTAAGTAGTGTAAGATATTGTCGTGTATTATAATCACAAATATATCCTTTCTTTAGTAATAAAGTGTACATCATTTATCATACTCATAAACTATATTTTCAGAAGGCGAATCTTTATACAATTATCGCATGCAAGTTTGTGAGTTGATGAAAGGTGCATGCAAAATGTGAACAAATTATAATTCATATTTGTTTCAGACAGGTAATTTAAGAATCAAGAACAAATAACTTTCGCATTGTAATAATTATTATTTGTAACGAGATTTAGGCAATAATAATATATAGGTACAATTTCACATATGTCAATTTGATTTCAAACTACGCATAATTTGTATCATAAATAATTATTGTCACAATGATCTTTATAACATAGTCATATTCGAGTATCAAATGCGCTACAAATTTAATTTTTTTTTATTGTAGAACGCCAAAATGACTGTACTGTGCTTGATGGTAAACACAGTACAATCCAAAAACAATGGCGACCACCGAGTGACACACTATCCATCGCTGGTCGCCGCTGTCATGTCGGCCTGCAAAAAGCTGGATATGCACAGGCTGATCCCGAAACGCGACCCACAGAAGCAAATCACTATGACGGACTTTTTCGCCATATACATGGTGGTTGCGACCCAGTCAGGCTGTAAAACCCTACCACTCCGCTTTCGCCATTGCTTCGTTCGTTATTCGGCAGGGTGCACCACGTGCAGGTGAGGTTGGCTTGGATGTCTCAAGTCTTAGATGTTATTCGACACCCCTTACACCCCGCAAGTTGAATATTCGTTTTTTACCACTTCATTACCATGTGGCTTATCAATGTAAGCATATAATATAAGTTATATCGTCTTCTTATTATAGTTAAAAAGTTACAATACACTGGTTGCATTTTAAATCGAATATAAATAATTGAATACGCCAATGCTAATTGAGCGTTGTGTATCCAATAAAAAGCATTTTATCAAATTTTTTGCCGCATCTCGCATACGTTTTAACCCTTCTCGGCGTCTTGGCAGCCATTCTTTGCCTACCAACCTATTTTTTGTTCCTCTCCTTTTTAAATGGCACATGCAGAGAGTGTTTTTTAGGCAGATCGACGTATTCATATAAAATGCTATATCATCAGCCTACCTGGACGAGAGTCGTGGATTTATTCATTTAATATATCGTCTATAATCGATTATAGTCTCGCATAGGTAGGCTTCAGCGTTTTGTATTGCATTAAAATACAAGTGAATAATTTATTGTTAAAATAAAAATTCACAGGTAAAATATATTTCGTGACTTTGGTATTACGACATATTTAAAGTGCATTTTCTTATTTTTAACATACGCTGAAGTCTAATCAATTATGATAATAACCATGCACATTTGTATTGTGGGTAATTAAAATTATATAATATAATATTAATTTATATAATAATTTCCCTCCCCTAACCCTTCCCCCCAAAGGGTGACAACGTACTTGCAACTCCTCTGGTGTTGTTAGTGTCCATGGACGGTGGTGATCACTTAACATCAGGTGACCCACCTGTTCGTTTGCCACCTATGACATAAAAAAAAGATCAATGTAACAATAATGCTCTACGTAATTTACAGTCTTTGTACCTACTTACTTTAAAACGGAACGGAACAGTTGTGAAGAAAAGTAGACTTTTCTATCGTACGTGTATCGCATCGTCATTAAAATTACATGCTAAATGTTAGTCGAAAATATGCTTTACAAGTACTGACTTTAAAATGTCTGAAATGTATTTTATTACATATTCATAGACAACTGCAACTAGGTTTTTAAATAAAAATTTAGAAAGCACAGACTGTAGGTGGTAGAGCCACGCTGTATCTATCTATTGCTGATTTCAGCATGAATGGGCCGGTTCGTCCGGGGTAGTACCACTCTCTCACAGAAAACCGACGTGAAGTAACAGTGCTTGCATTGTTGTGTTTCGTTCGGTCACTGAGAGCCCCGGAGCAAAATGAATGTTTTGCACACGTGAATGTGTGCAAATATCTGCACATACAGTTTTTCATGTCGCTAAGAGAAGCGACACAGAAATTGATATAATGTAGCGACACCTAGTGGTGAATAATATTTAAATTAATAGAAACCTTCTTTGGAAAAAACGCTTAGGTACGCCAACTAAATTTCTTTCTAATTTCGTAGTAAGCGCTCAAACATATTTTTTTTTATGTAATACTTTATAAGTATGATAAATTATGTATATACACCTATAGACATCAATTCAGAAAAATTACTTAATCTCAACAAAACCTCTACTTTTGAGAATATCACGACACGGAATTTCTATTTTTTCAACATAGTTAATAATATATCCGAACTCAGTGATATCTTTACCAAAACAAACGGACTACCCCGGCCGAGCCGACCCATTCATGCTGAAACCAGTAATAATAGTTTCAGCGTAGCTCTACCACCATCGTAGTAAGCGCTCAAACATTTTTTTTATGTAATAGTTTATAAGTATGATAAATTATGTATATATACACCTATAGACATCAATTCAGAAAAATTACTTAATCTCAACAAAACCTCTACTTTTGAGAATATCACGACACGGAATTTCTATTTTTTCAACATAGTTAATAATATATCCGAACTCAGTGATATCTTTACCAAAACAAACGGTCCTGCAAAACGTTAGATTCGGCGGAATCCCGAACTCGAGTAAAAAAAACGACACAGGTAAAAAGTCATATACCGGTATAATTGTCACAAATTAAAGCAAAAAATCTCACACAAAAGATATCAAAATTCTGCAAGCCACACGAGCAGGTAGGCGAACGCTATAAATTTTAGACTTTTTTTGCGTATAAAATTGTGCAAAAGCGTGGGACGGATCGTGGATAACTGTACTATGCGAGACAGAAGAGCCAACCAATAGATCCGGAACATTAATCTTGTGTCTCATTTGAAATAATGCATTGTGTATATTTTTATACGCGTATATTGTGATTTATTTTATAAATCCGTGCAATAACTTCGCGTACCTGTGTATTGTCATGTATATTTATAAATACCTAATTGTTAATGAATGGATATGTTTAATTACAACAAAGATATAGATAGCGTGATACCTCGTCAATCTTTTTGGCCGCACTGAATATATCTGTAAGTTCGGGTTTATCTATACTAATATTATAAAGAGGTAAAGTTGGTGAGTTTGTAGGGAATAATCTCAGGAGCTACTGGTCCGATTTGAAAAATTCTTTCAGTGTTATATAGCTCATTTATTGAGGAAGGTTATAGGCTAACACCAATAGGAGCGGAGCACCAGTGAATAATGTTTCAAAATCGGGGTTTTCTCGTTTTGAGAACTTAACCCAAAGTAACTACGCGGACGAAGTCGCGGGCAGAGGCTAGTGCGTTATATAGTCAAAAATGAAACACAAAAAGAAATTTACATTTATGATATTTCGATTTTATACAAATAATACAATACGTACTTATATATCTAAATTTGTGATCTTCGTAACTATATTCAGAGCAGTCGATAAGTTTCGCGAGGACTGTATATTCGTTTAGTTTATATTTCTGCAAGTTTCGATTGTGACAATATGTCACCTATTTTCTTATCATAAAAATCGGTTTGTGGTCTAAAACAACACATTTGGAGATATAATAAGTAACAGTACATAGGTAAAATTACTCGCTAACTTATTCTACCAAGTTATAAAATTAAAAGTAATACTGACTCAAATATCTATTTATATATTTTTGAAGTTATACTTCTTTTGGCGCGTTAGGGAAAAATGATGAGAGTAAATATTTACGACACTCGCGCACACTGTCACGAAAAACCGACACTCTGATGTCTGACGTCAACATTGTATTTCTTTGTATTAAAACTTTCAATGTATAAATTTTTTACATCTCGAACTGACTACGCTATTGACCTAGCAAGGTCTTAACAGCTTCACCGGACTACATAATGTATTAAATAGCTTTTACCTATTATTAGTGTCATTTTTTCTACAAACGTAGAATAAGGCGAAAGATAAAATTTTTGAAAAGATTTTGATCTTGTTACGTCAAAGAAGTATAACTACTAACGCATGTGCATAAGTAGACACACACTTTTTTTATACAAAATATGTCATAACTATTTTAAGAAGTCCAAATTCAAAGTCACGTTTTATTCGACTAAAAAAATGAAGTTTACTTGTGTTGCTAGTGTAAATAATTCGATCGGGGCGAAAATCTTCGAATAGGATTTTTTCTACTAAGGAATTTTGTGCAAAAACAACGAACAAAAAATCTAAATCTGCCCTCAGTTCAGAAGTAACGTGATAAGTTTATTTTGAAATAGACCCGATGGTTTACCTAATAATACTTTTTGAGTTCACTAGTTCAGAGGTTGTGTATCTCTTTTAAATCTTTTACGCTATGTAAGTATATAAGTGTAACATTCATAAATTAATGCTATAATTCTTATCAAAAGATTTAGTCTAAAATCTATTTTAAACCAGCTTCCATGTCTTTATTTCTGTGATCTTTGTATGAAAAAAGAGAAATTGTTTTATTAAATACTTTCTGAAAATATATATTATCATATTTTTATTATACAAATTGAATTATATTTTGCGTGAATATTTTGTAATTTGTAAGCCGAAATAATAATTTGAAATGAGACCAAGTTACATCAACGTCTTAACTAATTTAATCAATTATATTTGAAGAGGTGTAATTTTAAAAGCAAATTAACTAAATTTACAAAAAGCAAGAATACATTTACATAACCCTGAAATGCTACAGCGTACAGACGCCGCACCGCGTCACGCCACTCCGCGCCATGCCAGCCCAACATTTGCGCGAAGTCGTTGAACCCTCCTGAACAAAAACTCCCCCGCGAGTTTCAGTGTATCGCGCAGCTCTTGTTCTCACGCTCAAATTCAACTTTGACACTGGTAAAAACTCGGCAAACTGTTCCAATATGAGCTTCCATAAATAACAAATTGGCAGGCAGCCGCATATTTATATAAATATGCTTATATTATTTTCAATGTTATAATTATATTTTCTACAATTAGTATTAAATTTGGCATATTACCGCAAGTAACTGAAAAAAACGTCCTATGGATTTTTTCCTAACTTTTGTTTGTATAAACAAATGAAATGTTTTCTATATATCTAGCCTTTGCTATTACGTATTTCTAAACTACTTTAAAAGTGGTACAGACATTAGCGGTGCCCGGAAATGACATTTCGCTACGAATGTTGCACTTCCGGTGTTCCCTTCCGTACTCCGTGGGTGCACCCCACCTTAATCCTTCATTATTCTTTCAGCAAATATGTTTTGACTTAACCCCTTAGTTCTTTCGCTGCGCCTTCTGACGGACGAATCAAATTAGTAGTATTGTCATTATAAAGACACTATCATCAATCAAGGGTGAGGCTTATTACCGCATGCTACCGACACATTAATGACGCTTTTTATCTACGTATGCCACAAAATATCTATAAAAGACAAAAGTTAAAATAAATTATAGGTATATCACATGCCTACAATTATAAAATTACATATTTAATTAAGCTACTTGCTTTTTCTATAACATAAGATTTTCTAAAGGTTTTCATATCAGATACAGTCAGGTAAACCCTTTGAATTCAATAATTCATTAAAATAATTATTCCGAAATTTTGCATTGTCTGAGGTACCTATCAGCAAGAAAAAAAACTGTTCCTGAGGTATAGATTAAATCTACACTAACGCGAGGGATGCTGCGAGCAAAAACTAGTAATCAAGTAATACTCTGAGAAATCACTCATAAGCGTCAAATTAACACCCCTTCGAAAAAGTTCCTTTTAGCTGATAATCAATTCTTAGTCTTATGAGTATCTCCACCATTCATTTGTCATTACGCCCATTAGGTCAAACTGGAATATTATTAAAGCCATCAATTTATACCGGTACTTATTTACCTCTGAAGATAATTTATATGAAATTGTTATCTTCAAATTTTAAACTTGTCATTACATTTTCAGTTTTTTTTTTCAAACTGACTACGCTATTGATCTTAACAGGTTCACCGGACTACTAATATTTTCAGACTCCGATTACTCTTCTCAGCAATAAATAGCTGTACCTGAACTATATTTCTATTTGGAATTGGTATTTTTTTTTCATCAATCAGACTCCCTAATTATATTTCATACAAAATATAGAACATCACGACGCATGATGTATAACAACTTATTTTATTAACCTACAATCAACATAATATTATTTTTGCCCAATAATAACAAACTACATTCATTTACATTACCATGGTACATGCGAACAACCCCTAATTACATACAACGGTACAAACAGCAATATAGCTAAAACCTTTTTTTAAATATAACTGTCTCGTATCAAGTGAAGAGATCTCTAACTGTCATCACCATGGAACGATCATACAGAATTGTGGGAACAAATTATCGCAAACACTTTGTTGGCACGCAAAAAATCTTGCACAATTGCCGTGCCGGCAAAAAATACACTCCCACGCACCGAAAGGGTTGAATATGCACCTGACCTATTTTATTACTTTTCGGAGTTAAAAAAAAATGTTTTCATTGGCGTTTTTTGCTCATTATATTTACTTATGTAATGCACATCAACATAATAGGTACGTCCGAAATTTGTAGGGTTACCATAAATATATACTTTTCTGACGTCGAACTTATTACATCTTGGTTTACTTTTCAAATACTGTTTTTGTACTAGTAGCAAATAAGAAGCAAACCGTTATTTTTTTAATTACGAACGTACTTTAAGTGTTGCAAACCGACTGAAACACATTATCTTACTACAAGCGGAAGCAACGAGAATACGTATTTTAAGACTACTTATTTAAATTAAATACTCCAAAATATTACATAATTTATGACTATGATTTAACTTACTTACAGTGTATTATTGTTTTATAACTTATTTTTCGTATTGTATCAACAGTAACGTAATAATATCCATTTTTTTCGAAAAAATGTTTAAAGGGAAAAAAATCAACTCAGAAAATGAACTATATTTTTTCATTTATATAAAATTTAATTATTACTATATCCACCAACACTGACATACTAATTAAGGTGTACATTAGGCGATTAATTCACTAACTCTGATCGATTTAACCGAGGCTCCGGTAATACACTTCACGGAATTAAAACATCGATTGAATCAACCTTAAAGTGATTTTAAACTTACATAACATTTTTCGTAACTACCGACACAACTGTATTAATTCATATCACTTGTATTCAAAGTAATAATATTTAAAAATAGATAATTCTTTGTCAACCATATGTACAGGTAGATTATTAGAACCTATCTCACATTATCTTTTGAAAAACACCACTTCTGAAAAGAACAGTCACAAGTTACTTATACTTGTTGCATAGCTTCGCTTTTTTTTTTTCGAACTGACTACGCTGTTGACCAAGCAAGGTCTTAACAGCTTCACCGGAGGCATAGCTTCGCCATGGACGCTTGACTGGTGGCTTCTGGTATATCTCACACACTGATGGATTTCGGCCGTTCAGAGCTAAAATGAGACTTTGGCTGTAGGTTTTGACATAACAAAGGGACTCGATAGTAGGATCTAAGCAAAGCAAAGGGGTCTTCTATCATAACTGCCCTCCTACGAGCTGACTGATGATTTGTGCAAATGAGTTGCCAGCTTTCTATCCGGCAAACTTTTAAAAGCCGTAGCAGATGGTAGCTGCTCCGATAAAATGGACATAAATGCTGGCATCCCCACAAGGCTCCATATTATCTCCAATATTATTTCTGCTACATATAAATCACATGCTGTCCATTAGCTGCACTCATTGTTATGTAGACGATAGTTGTCGATAGCAGAAGTATGTACTTCTAGTAAAGCTCCGTTGGTCATCGGCAGGGAATTCACCATGATACTTTAGAACCGAAATGGTCACGAACCGTTCGGTTACAAAGGAGTTTCTCTTACGAACGCTCCGGGTATGAAATGAGTTTCCTGGCAGGGTTTTTAAAGGGGACTATAGTATAGGGTTCTTCAAGAAGGCAATAAACAGGTTTTTAAAGGTCAGCAACGCGCTTGAGATATCTCTGCTGTTGCAAGCGTCCATAGACTGCGATGGCCGCTTACGAACAGGTAGCCCGCATACTTGCTTTCCACTATCATGCTATAAAAAAATTCTTTCTTGTAATTGACTGGTCTAGTGTCTTGATTTTCTTAGAAGAACATTTACAAATATCACTAAATTAATATATCCTACAAACGGCAGTATAAATATTCACCCTATTCGTTCAACCTGGATTGTGCACAATGCGCGTATTGTTAATGCAGCGGCACAGGTAGCGTCTGAAGGGTTATCCGCTTATGCAAAAAACATTTACTACTATCGGATTAACACACGTACAATACACCGCTTATCTTTTTAAAATAATAATCTCAGCGATAACAATTTTATAGTCTGAATCAAGGACATTATTGATAATTGAGTACTAAGTGCAATATATTTAATTCTATATGTGTAGATAAAATTCAAGTGGCTGGTGTCTGTTTGGTCTCATTTCTAATGACACTTTTACAATCAGATAGACATTTTTCATTGTAACATGTAGGATATTTATTAGGCTTTTCTATAAAGTTAACAGACGTTACTTAAACCGAGTAAAAGGGTTATGGGGATCAAATAATAATGACAAAGTTGTATTAAAAATAAACAATTCTTCATTCATTCAGGCAAAACACGTCGTTCTTTTGAAACAATTATTTTCACGGAAACGAAGTCCGGCTAGTCAATATTAATGCTTTTAAGAGTTCTTTCCACTTTATTTATATTATTATTTTAGGTTCTCTTCTTTCTTTCTTCATCTCCTTTTTATGTATTTGATCTCTCGTACGTTAGACAAACCCAATGTTTATATAGAATTAGATATCTATCTAATCAATTACATTAATTCAATTATTTTGACCCATATACTTTTGAATTATATATTCAAATTTGAATTGGTGTTTATCTTAAAGAAAAATAAGAGAATACAATAATAATATCAAGTACAATTCTTCGTAGAGTTATATATATTTAAATCTAAGTAAATTAATATATTGGAATCGCGTGTATTGGTGTTTTGGTTAGCGCCTAAACAACAAGGGGTTTCGTGAATTTGGCGGCCTTTAACGAACATGGCTTATAAAAGATTCACTGATGAGGACGCGTGGGCCGACGAGGAGGGTGAAAAGGCTGGCAGGCGATGTGTTGCAAAATGAATAAATACTGGCGAGAAATAGGGGCAGTTCGCTAAGGTAACCGCCGAGCTAACTTAATAATGCAAACGTTTCAGTTTAAAAGAGCTCTCCGATAAAACTTTGGTATCGGGTGAACGGGTCTGCTGTTATTGGACTTGCGTGACTTGTACTACGCGAAATGGTGAATTGTAAATGAATATGAGTTTGTACGCTGACACGATAATGTCGTGGCAAACAGTTGCAATCGACAGTTTGCAACCACCCCTTTTCTTGTCGAGCTTGTTAAACAATTATTGTGTCGCCTTGGTCTTGAGCTAATTTACTTGTTTGTATAAGTGAACACTCTCATTAGTAATTTTAAATTTACATAAAGTGACCAATTATTTCTTATGGATTAAAAAAAAAAACAATATAAAAAATGAAACGGTGCCATTAATTTAACACCCAATATTGCATGATTCATTCGAAATAAAAATAATTTAAGTGCTCTTTCCTAATATACTTTGATCCATAATTAATCTAAAATGTATAAGTTAACGTGTAGGCTTATGAACCTGAACA
Source organism: Antheraea pernyi (assembly GCA_015888305.1). Lineage (NCBI taxonomy): Eukaryota > Metazoa > Arthropoda > Insecta > Lepidoptera > Saturniidae > Antheraea > Antheraea pernyi. The sequence continues at coordinate 130,952 of MU158935.1, forward strand.
GCTTAAATAAGCAAATTATATTTTTTTCTATATTTCTAAAATTTATGTCCACTCCCATCTGATTCACATTAAATTCCTTGGCTAATTTTAAATGTAGAGACAAAGGATGCAAGTAAAAAACTGCATTAGAAAGATACGTCTACGCAAATGTATAAAAAACGTGAACACCATGTGTAGTCGCAGGTGCCCTTCGTTCCCACACAACCCTTTCAGCGATCGACCTCTCGGTTCAGACTGCCTCTGCTCCCCGCGACGCCCCTCTAAAATGCACAAAAACTATCAAAAACTCGACGCAATCTAAATTACGTCAAATCTTATTTAATTTATGATAGATTTTTCTTTGACAGCCTCGTCTATCTTATTTCCTTATGGATGTTACGCTGTCATTAACTCCAAATTCTACCTGTTCCGATTTATAGACGATGTCGTGTCATTAGATTTATTGTGGATATAATGCAATCCCATTTTATAATTTTTTGCCTTTAGATTCGGACTGAGTGTCCGCAGTATCTTAAATAAAATAATATAAATCAAAAAGTACAATAATAACCAGCCAGTACCTATCTACTACAATCTTAGTTGTGATATTTTTCACCGGTTATAAGTTTATCAAAATATTAGAAAGTTACCGAGAAATAGGTGGATATATTGTTTATGCATCAGTAGTCCGGTGAAGCTGTTAAGACCTTGCTTGGTCAATAGCGTAGTCAGTTCGAAAAACAATAATTGTTTATGCATAAATTAATAAGTACAGTGAATACTTAGGTATTACTTTTGGTTATTTTTTTAAAAGGAAATCAGTGCAAGATTCCAGTCTTTCCTCTATGCAAGTAAAATAAATTTTTATAATGTTACGCTTGTACACAGATATATGTATATACTACGATAAAACTGTAGAACCGTCATGATGTACATTAAAAACATATACCAAAAACTTATATATGGAGTATAACATAATACAAAAATACTAAAATATATTCAACAAGTTTTCTGTATGCATGTTTTTCTGTTTGAATACGCTAAGGTCCAAAACTACTAGACGGACTTTCATGGTTTTTCAAGAAGTGCCTTGAGCACAGCTTCGAGTAACAGTTAGGCTTTATTTAATTAAAATTGACGAATGCAATAAAATACCTCTTAATTTAAAGTTTTTAGAGTCTGCCAAATATAATACAGTCTCTAAGAAAGTCAAATGTACGTACCGCTTCATTAGTTGATTTTCAGATGCTTCATGTTACAGGCATGGACCTTAAAACCATTTACTTTACGCGCGGCCGGCCCTACATGGCTCTCACCCGAGTTGGTGAAGCAAACAAGTTCTTTATTTATGCCCTCAATTATACTAAGTCAAAAAGAATTCGTGGACACAGCTAATACATTAAATTCAATGATATTATAACTAAAAACCTGTAGATACGTTACCTACATGATATTTTGACAAAACAAATGGCACGACAACGCACACATACGTAAAGTAATATTGTAACGTCACACTGTTTTAGATATAATGTGGAAGTAAGATGGCATATTTTCAATATAGGTGGTGAAAAAGAAATAGTTATATGTTGCTTAGATACGGGCAGATAGAAGCAGCCGTCAGAAATAAGCTAGTTAGCCAAGTTTTAACAAGGCGCTGTCGAAGCGCTTATGACGTATCTACATAGTTATAATATAATTGATCAAGGTACTTTATTCTACCGGAGCCAAGCCACAAACACAGTTTTCCGTAAACCGTTATATTACGCTGTGTTATTTTTATTGCTTTATTTCCTTCAAAACTTTCAAATTGATTAAAGTACTTTATTCTACCGGAGCCAAGCCACAGACACAGTTTTCCGTAAACCGTTACATTACGCTATGTTATTTTTATTGCTTTATTTCCTTCAAAAACTTTCAAGAATTTAGTGACATTCCTTTTGTGCGTTATTAATCTAGGGCTACATTCGGCACCAAGCGTTATATGACCCGCGATATTAAGCACAAGCTGAATTTAACATTAATATAGCATAACTTGGTACACATTATTGGTGTGTAAATAAACTTTTCTTCATAATAAACTTCTCCTTATGTTCTTTATATTTTCAATTAAAAACATCTTTCTATTTCATGCTTTGATAAATTCCTCAAACAACATTTAAAATTAAAACATGTAATATGGTTTGCTTTTTCGACCACCAAACTATTTCATGGTAAAGGTTAATAGTTATTGGTTCAGCTTCAGCCAAGAACTTTACGGATCAGAAATTATATTGTTATTATTATCGTTACAAAGTCCCACACCGCGTCTGTCTGTCTGTTCGCGATAAACTCAAAAACGACTGAACGGATTTTCATGCGGGATTTACCAGTGGATAAAGTGATTTACGAGAAAGGTTTTGGGTATATAATTTATCAAGGATTTTTTTATAGTCAGTGCGGAACAACGTCTGCCGGGCCCGCTAGTTGTGAATAATTTTTCATCAAAGCTTTATTTATTTTCAAAGCATTTCATCTGATAGTAAGGATAATATAATATAAGAAGATAGTGGAACGATTAGATATGATAATATAAAGACAAACATTGATGTTCTGCCTTCCTATAAATTTATGACAGGAACAGTTTCTTAACAGTAACATATTGACTGATCTTGAAATATATAGGAGAGAAAACAATATTTATGATTGGAATTTCACTACGATTATAATAGCCACTATCCAGCCGTCGAATAATTATACTAGTAAAAAGTTAAATTCGATCTTAGCTAGACCAAACTACTAAGCCTTTGTAAGAGGTTTACAAATTAATTTCAGTACTATATAAAATTTCGCATTTAGAACTACGATTTGAGGTTTTGTCGATAAACAACAAAATGAAAGGAAGTAACACATTTTTTAAAAAGAGCGTGCGGAGCCGCGGGTAACAGCTAGTATAATATAAGAAGATAGTGGAACGATTAGATATGATAATATAAAGACAAACATTGATGTCCTGCCTTCCTATAAATTTATGACAGGAACAGTTTCTTAACAGTAACATATTGACTGATCTTGAAATATATAGGAGAGAAAACAATATTTATGATTGGAATTTCACTACGATTATAATAGCCACTATCCAGCCGTCGAATAATTATACTAGTAAAAAGTTAAATTCGATCTTAGCTAGACCAAACTACTAAGCCTTTGTAAGAGGTTTACAAATTAATTTCAGTACTATATAAAATTTCGCATTTAGAACTACGATTTGAGGTTTTGTCGATAAACAACAAAATGAAAGGAAGTAACCTAAACATATTATTCCAATGATTCTTAGAAATGATTTCGAATAGGCATATTATACGATACGAAATATATATAAGGGTTGTTGAGGTATGTATGCTTGGTACACATATATGTTTCAACAACTCATATATGTATGAATAGTTAGCTTAGCTTAGGTTAGCTATTCACTACGATTATAATAGCCACTATTCAGCCGTCGAATAATTATACTAGTAAAAAGTTAAATTCGATCTTAGCTAGACCAAACTACTAAGCCTTCGTAAAAGGCTTACAAATTAATTTAAGTACTATATAAAATTTCGCATTTGGAAGTACGATTTGAGGATTTTGTCGATAAACACCAAATGAAAGGAAGTAACCTAAACATATTATTCCAATGATTCTTAGAAATGATTTCGAATAATTTGAATTTAAGAGATCCAGTCGACTAGTAGTGTTATTATGATATTTTACTTCAGTTAAGTACATAGTCATTTTCCGATTACGACATTAAAAAAGACAGAATGAGGTGACATTAAAGAAACTCATTTTGTTATCTTTATTTTACAAAAACTGCGAATTTCGTTATCATTCAACATTTTTCTAAATGGTCTCTGTTTTGTAGCCAATTAAAATCAAAAGGACACCGGTTGGAGCGGACCGGAGCTGTCCGCAATAAATCGCAACCCTACATAAATGTTTCCGCCCCACCTTTATCAACGTAATGACAATGCAGTATACTCAGTTTTTAAACTTATTTGGACTTTATAATGTTGCTTTATTATTGTAAGCCAGGACCCACATAATTATTAACAAAAATAAAAATAATGTACGTACAATTTATTTTTAAAAAGCTTTTTGCCATTCCTTCAACAATTATTTACATATATTAAACAGTTAGAATTAATCATTAGAAGGTAAGCCCATCGTATATTCCGTATATTCCTGATAGGTGTAATTTATCAAATATTAAATGAGCAGCTGTTACCCGCAACTTCATCCGTGTATAATTTAGCAAAAAGAATATTTTTCAGGGTAAATGTGCGCGTATGGTAAGGCTACTTTTTCAGTTCATCGTATTTGCGCGGAATCCTTGATTTATTAAACAATTGTAGCCTAAGTTACTCCTTATAACATCAGCTATATGACAGTAAAAATGAAGTAAAAATCGATCTAACTTTATAAATTGGTTTATCGTTAAAGTACTGTAGATATCTAGGTAGATAGTTTCATATGCATTAACTCAAAAGCTGTTTGTTATCTGGAAACATTATAAGCAGGCACTTCAATTGTATTTATTTGTATAGATTCTGCAGAATTATAAAATACTGTTTTTATTTAACTTTTCGTTTATTTGCGACTTTGTTTTATTCATAATCGAATTGAATGTGTTGAATTGATCCATAACCCTGGCTAAAGGGGCTTTGCTATTGGTCAACGAACACAAGCTGCATTGCATACGATGCATTCGCTGTTGCAGATACTACATATGGCTATCATATAATTTATTCTAAGCTTTCACATCTGTCTATTTAATACATTAAAAATAATGTTTAGGCTTAGACATCAACATTTGATGTTTTGTAAAGCGATTGTGGGACCTTTGATACCTCGTTATAACACTATAATAATAGTTCTCATTATTATTTATATAACATTGAATATAAATAACTTATTTACAGATTATACTTAGAGATTGGAAATATAAACAAAATAAAAAAAAGCGATAAAAAAGAAGTGAGAATAAAAAGTTTTCGGGAAGCATTCGAGGTAAAAGAAACAAGAGTTCATGTGATCAAGTTCTTCGGATGAGATATCTCTATAGATATATACTTTTCACAACAGCGATAGTGTAACATTAAAAAAGTTCTGTCTATAATTGTAGATTCAAGTCATCACCTAACTAAAAAAAATATTAAAAAATTGTGTAAAATTTCTCAGACGGCACATGTACGATTTATTTGATTTAGTATAACCAAACGATGTTATAACAGAATAAAAGATGAACACAATATGAGGAAACATTAAAATGTTATTATTATAGGTTTTTAAAAGCCATTAACAGAAATGAATCAAACATTTAAACAACGTTTACTGTATAGTTGAGACCAGTGTGAATCACGATTAGAATTACACCGGTAAACACGATATTTAGGTCTAACTTCTACATATTAAATTTTGGTTTCTCCTACGACAAAATTAGGAAAAAAAATAATTTCCGATTAAAGTTTGCTTCTGTAGAAACTAGAACAATTTTTTTATTTTTCGGCAAATATTATTGATTTTTTTATTTTTTCTACACTTCCACTGTAAATTATAATTAGAAAACATTTTCATAGATACAAGAGTCTTTTTATTCAAAATTTGTGATAAACAATAACATGTAGATGTAAAATAACAAGAAACTAATGTCTAAAAGTGAATATTTTTCGTATTTATTTTATGCTCGTATGAACTCTCTCGTATTAAACCCCAAATGTAATAAATATCCCATCATATTCTCGTTGTACTGCCCTTGATATCGCCGTTCAAAGTCCATCACATCTTGGTGAAAACGTTCTCCTTGTTCCTCGGAGTAGGCCCCCATCTTGTCTTTAAATTCGTTCAGATGTAGTAGTAATCTTTTGTTTATGAAATAAATTAAATCATACTTATCGTCGTAGATCAGACCAAAACAAACTTTATGAGCGAAATATGAATATTTAAGTGTTTTTCAATGTCTAGAATCAGAATTTAAGCAAGAGAACAGAAAACCAAAAAAAAAATTTTTTTCTTGACCTGTGTTCTAATTTAACGGGATTCAAGAGTTTTAGCAATTCCAATAAATACAAAATTGTATAGTATGTTTAAAAAAGTTTTTAATCACTTTTACAAATAAGTCAGTTACATATTACCAGCTTTTGTTCGCGACTTTGTCCGTGGTGAATAGTTACTTTGGGCAAACGCTAACTTTAACTCGCGACTTCATTTGCGTAAATGAAATTATTTTTAAACAATACGTACGTTAGCCCTGATATTGAAACATTCTTCATTAGTGCTCCGCTCCTATTGGTCTCAGCGAGATGATATATAGCTTATAGTCTTTTTTGATAAATGAGCTATCTAACAATGAATTTTTCGAATCGGACCAGTAGTTCCCGAGATTTGCACGTTCAAGCAAACAAACTCTTCAGCTTTATAATATTAAAGTACAGATAGTATAGAATTATACTCTGTATTCGAGGAAATCCCTAATTTAAAAACAGAATATATTATTCTCGATTTTCTTCCTCGTTAAACATATCAAGTATGTCTATTATTATAAAATATTTTAGTTCTCATACTGTATCGTCTGTATTAGTAAAGTCTAATAAGAAAATACAAACCTGTGTGAAATTTGAGGTTTCATATATATTTAAACAACTACTAAACGTTCTCCATGAGTTCAAATAGGGTAGAAGTTTTTTAATTGTTTTTGTGAACATAAAAATAATCCTAATATTTAACCAATACGATGTACGCAGTGGAGGGTTTCCGTAACCGATATTTCTCATTAAGTTTGTTTGAAATTCGATAAAAAGTTATGTCCGATGGCCGGTGGTCGAGGAAGGGTTGAGGGCTATCTCCAACCCCTGGGGATCTCAGGAACTGAAGTAAACAGCAGATGTTCGCGGCTTCTATTACTTAATCAACATTTATCGTATTCAAATTACGAGTGCCATTCAATCGATCACATCGTGGTAAAGGAATATAATAGTAACTTTAGTCAAGAACCAATATAATGTTTATAGTACACTAGGTCCCCGCCCCGGCTTTCTATGAGTGTACTAATGAATGGATTAGACCAAATCTTTCATTAACATTTACCATGTAATGAAACAAAATGGCAACTGAAAGAGAGAAAGAAATATTTTATTGTTGGAACAACCATACAATTAAATTAATTTACACAAACAAATTAGAGAGAAAAAAGATTTGATACTTTTGAAAAGCGAAAAGAAAAAAAGAAATGTCCTACAACCGGCGAACCCATTCAGCAAAGTGTGGACTACCGTTAGTAGGTACTGCAGCGCTGATTATTGATCAGAATCCATATGATGATAAACGGACGTTCATTCGGTCATATTAAACAGTTAGAATTAATCATTAGAAGGTAAGCCCATCGTATATTCCGTATATTCCTGATAGGTGTAATTTATCAAATATTAAATGAGCAGCTGTTACCCGCAACTTCATCCGTGTATAATTTAGCAGACCCAAATTCTTTACCTTTTACAAATATACTCTCTCATACAAATCTTCTGACAATTACAAACAAAACAAAAAAATATAATCTATACGTATAATAACAAATTAGATTTTTGTGTAAAAAATATTGGAGGTGTCTCTAGGAGTAAGTAATAAAATATTTCAATCAATTTTAGAAATGTCTGTCTATTTGTATGAACACGCATCACTATTAAAATACAGCGGTCATGATAAAAACCTTTCTTTTCTCTCTTTGAATTACATTTAGTCTTTGTGTCATTAAAATCGGTTCAGTCTATCAAAAGTTATTGTACTTCTAATTACGACGCGACTTAAGTACGAGAGAAAATTAAATAAATAATAATAATAAATTAAATGAGTCTCCATACATTCAGACGACTTTATTACTCACTGTTTAGTATATAAGGTGCCACGTGGACCAAGTCACAGGTACAGCTAGTTAGAAATTAAGTACAGTCGTTCTGAAGATAATTACATAATTCGGCATTTTGTAAATATAAATTACGTCATAATAGATAATCAAAATACTTTTACCGAGTTTTCAATTTATAAATATTATCTTCTAATACTTAAAAAAAACTGTGTGTGTACTTATGTACACGAGTTAGAAGTTATACTTCATTGGCGTAACAAGATACAAATCTTTTCAAAAATTTTATCTTTCCAATTTTTTTTTTTGTTGACCTGTGTTATAATTAAACGGGGTTCAAGAGTTTTATCAATTTCAATAAAAAAAATTGTATAGTATATTTAAAAAAGTTTTTAATCACTTTTACAAATAACTCAGTTACATATTACTACTAGTTGAATAGTTACTTTGGGCAAACGCTAACTTTAACTCGCGACTTCGTTTACGTAAATGAAATTATTTTTAAACAATACGTACGTTAGCCCTGATATTGAAACATTCTTCATTAGTGCTCCGCTCCTATTGGTCTCAGCGAGATGATATATAGCTTATAGTCTTTTTTGATAAATGAGCTATCTAACAATGAATTTTTCGAATCGGACCAGTAGTTCCCGAGATTTGCACGTTCAAGCAAACAAACTCTTCAGCTTTATAATATTAAAGTACAGATAGTATATTATACTCTGTATTCGAGGAAATCCCTAATTTAAAAACAGAATATATTATTCTCGATTTTCTTCCTCGTTAAACATATCAAGTATGTCTATTATTATAAAATATTTTAGTTCTCATACTGTATCGTCTGTATTAGTAAAGTCTAATAAGAAAATACAAACCTGTGTGAAATTTGAGGTTTCATATATATTTAAACAACTACTAAACGTTCTCCATGAGTTCAAATAGGGTAGAAGTTTTTTAATTGTTTTTGTGAACATAAAAATAATCCTAATATTTAACCAATACGATGTACGCAGTGGAGGGTTTCCGTAACCGATATTTCTCATTAAGTTTGTTTGAAATTCGATAAAAAGTTATGTCCGATGGCCGGTGGTCGAGGAAGGGTTGAGGGCTATCTCCAACCCCTGGGGATCTCAGGAACTGAAGTAAACAGCAGATGTTCGCGGCTTCTATTACTTAATCAACATTTATCGTATTCAAATTACGAGTGCCATTCAATCGATCACATCGTGGTAAAGGAATATAATAGTAACTTTAAACAAGAACCTTTTGGTTGGTTAATGTTTATAGTACACTAGGTTCTCGCCTCGGCTTTCTATGAGTGTACTAATGGATGGATTAGGCCAAATCTTTCATTAACATTTACCAAGTAATGAAACAAAATGGCAACTGAAAGAAAGAAAGAAATATTTTATTGTTGCAACAACCATACAATTACATTAATTTACACAAACAAATTAGACAGAAAAAGATTTGATACTTTTGAAAAACGAAAAAAAAAGAAATGTCCTACAATTGGCGAACTCCACAGCAAAATATGCACTACCGTTAGTAGCGCTGATTATTGATCAGAATCCATATGATGATAAACGGACGTTCATTCGGTCATATTAACTGCACAACTAAACGTCAATCTGGCAATTTTGTCAATATTTTTGAAGTGCCTCCTCCTCTTACCTCCTGTGTCACTTACTTTTTATATGGAGATTTTTTGACCCAAATTCTTTACCTTTTACAAATATACTCTCTCATACAAGGTAGTTAGAAAATAAGTGCAGTCGTTCTGAAGATAATAATACCTAATAATACAATAATACATTCGTTTACATAATTCGGCATTTTGTAAATATAAATTACGTCATAATAGATAATCAAAAATATTTTTAACGAGATTATTCAACAGATACTTTTAAATTTATAAATATTATCTTCTAATACTAAAAAAAAAGTTTGTGTGTACACACGCGTTCTAACACGCGTTAGAAGTTATACTTCTTTGGCGTAACGAGATAAAAATATTTTTAAAATTTTTATCTTTCGCCTTATTCTACGTTTATAGAAAAAACGACACTAACAATAGAAAAAAAGGTATTTAATACATTGAAAGTTTTAATACAAAGAAATACAAACAACAAATACAAAGAAACAAAATGTCGACTATAGCTAACTTCAGGCTGTCGGTTTTTCGTGACGGTGTACGCGCGCATCGTAAAAATTTACTCTCATCATTTTTCCCTAACGCGCCAAAAGAAGTATAAATTCAAAAAGTTTTGAGCTTTAAACCCAATATATAGACATAGAATTTACTTATTTGTTCTTTTTTACAAAGAGGTTATATTTCCAGTATCAAAATAGTAAACCTGAATATATGTTCGATATTGTAAGATCTAAAAAGTGAATTAATTTCAACATTAAATCTTTTACTATTATAAATATAGGTTGTTAACATTTCAGGGTTATTTAACAACATTTAAATACGCATTCGAAATTATATATTGTCTTATATGTATGTAAATACATAAATATACATATAACATAGTTTTACTAATGAATCGCTGATTTCGACACCGTGTTTTGGTGTCGAGTTCAGATACCTAATCATGTTAAATATTTTTTATATTACAAATTGAACGCTCATTTTGATTTTGATGAAATTTTATGTGCGTGTTCCAGTGGATCCAAGAATGGTTTAGATTCACAATTGGACGCGGTAGTTGGCGTTGCGGATGACTTTAGGATTTTTTTTATTATCAAGGCAGGACAATGTCCGCCGGGCCTGCTAGTCTTTATATATAAGTTTCTTCTGTACGTCTGTATGCCACTGAACTCCTCCTAAATGGCTAGATCGATTTTGATAAAATTTTGTTTGCGTGTTCCAGTGGATCCTAGAATGGTTTAGATTCACAATTGGAACCGGTAGATAGCGCTGCGGTTGAATTTTAGATTTTTTTTATTATCAAGGCAGGACAACGTCCTCCCGGCCCGGTAGTATATTATATATCTCAAAATAATCTGTTGACGGAGTCATTCCGATAGCTAGACGATAGGCCTGTAAAATATCTTATGATACATGACCGAGCCATTTTTAATATATCTAGTTATTTTATAAATGTATCCGTTTTCAACATATATTTGAGCCTAATAAATAGAACACACTTTTAAATTAAATAATAGACACATTGTAGCAAGTTATACGACATTTACTGAGTATTCATCATTTATACGTATTTAGGTAATTTATAATAACATGATTATATATTATAGACTTAATGTTATAATTTCTGCTCAAAGCAAATAACAAATAACCTTATTAACACTAATATTTTTTATAATTACAGATTACCTATTTATAATTTGGGAGACTCACGGTTCCATGGTTATACGGGTTTAGTAAATTACCTAATCCCTTATAGACATATCTAGTATTACCATAAATACCAAGTGAGAGTTATTTATATTTTGTTATCCTTTAAAAGAACTGATCATTATTTTTTTAATTTATTTATTATTTTAATAAGTGTTATTAAAAAAAACTTAACAAACTTAACAAAACACGCAAAGTGTTTATTTGAAGTCAAATTTCAATATATTATAATATTTATATTATCTTTAAATCTAGTTAATTCTACAAATTCTTATTGGCGTACTTACTTTTAGAATAGAAACCGAAAGTCGTAAAGAAAGCAAAAGATTCATATTATTGTTAAGTCACTGGAGCACCGGGTAACGACGATTGTTCCGTTGATGCAACTAGTCGGTTCATTTCGGATCTCGTACCACAAAAACCGAAACAAACGCTTCTTTCAATTCAATACCGTTACATCGACATTTTTCTTATGCGATACCGCGTAATCAGTCTATACTTGAGCATCGACGTAAGTGTAATCGCTCGTATGGCTTAAATAGTTAGTGAACGTTGTAAAGGAGATGATCACGATGCGTTATGTATGTAACGGTGCATTAGTGACTGAGTCACAGGGAACTGACCTAGGGGCATGCAGCGGAGTGCATTGACGCCGCAGCCGACGCACTTATCACTGGCATGCCTCTTCAGAGATAATGCATAGAATATGCCCTTTCGGACTGATGAATAACACATGTGTTTCCATATCTGACACCACAGAATTACATTTTCGAGTTCAAAAACACCGAATATATTAACAGTATGACGATCGAAATACGTCGAAATGCGTGGCCATTTATAAAACATTTGCCTCACTGAATACACAGCTGCACAATTTTGAATATGATATGTATATTTTTTTTTATTAATCTTCTTCATGTGAACTATTAACTGAACGGGAATATAACTCCACTGATATGGAGAAGGAACGTTAATGAATACATTGTCTAATAAATAATAGCATATATGCAATTTAATTTTGTAGGTTAGAGTCACGCTGTAGCTATTACTGGTTTCAGCATGATTGGATCGGCTCCCCCGGGGTTGGACCCCCCTCACAGAAAGCCGACGTGAAGTAACAGTGCTTTCACTGTTGCGTTTCGTTCGGTCAGTGAAAGCGCCGGAAAACCCACCTCCCCTGCCCCTCTCCCAAACACAGGCTGGCAACGCACTTGCGACTCTTCTGTTGTTGCAAGTGTCTATGGACGATGGTGATCACTTAACTGTTACTGTTCGTTTGCCTCCTATGATATCAAAAAATTAACCCAATTCAATCAATTAGAATAAACCCAGGCTACGGTTCAATCACTATGCAATATAAGATCAAAGTTTGAAGTACTTTTTGTAGTATATAGATTGAAGTGTTTGACTAGAATTGATCCATTTTACGTTAAATGACATCATAGCCCGAGGTGGTAAGAGACTAAGCCTAAAGGAGGATTGATTGACTCTCACATGCAGCTACTGGAATAGACATAAATGTAGATGTTTGGCGACAGATTGTCTACCTAAGGATTGTAGTTAATCTGGCGGATACTAAAAAACTAGTACTTATTTTGCGAACAGGTAAATAATCTTCGAACGGACCGGACATCGAGAATTTATTATTAGGTTGGTCAATTTTTAATTAGATTATTCAGGTTTACATTTTAGGTTAATTTATAATTAGGTTATTCAGGTTCAATTTCAAATTCTTCTGTTCTCCTTCATCGCCGGCCACTAATTAATCAAATTCCTTGAATTCCGAAAAAATCGTTACTTACAAAACGCGGTTAGATGTAGCTAGCGGATATTGAATTCGTATTTCATAGTTTCTGCGCATTCGACCACATAGAGTTATGCCTTTTACAACCTCGGCCTTACAGCTAGCTGGTTATAATTTGATCAAGATAATAAATGTACTGACTTGCCGCATAATCAAAACATCGCAACTAAATATTAACATTCTTTAAAATGTCAGGTGGAAGACATGAGACCAGGCCTTTTATTGTCATTTCTTTTTTGGTTTGTAAGTGTAAGTGGTAAGTCCATAATTTTGATCAGTTTTTATTTTTCGATATTTAAGAATTTCCCTTTAAGGGCACTGCGTGTCCCTGCGTCCTCCACAAAGAAGCCCTGCATGAGACTAGCAATGTGTTAAAATTATATACTTAAGTGTTGGATGGTACCAAAAAAGGCTAGGTATGGTACATAGATGGATAAACTATGTACTTATCTAGTAATTTAAGCGATAAATATATATCTAGTATTTATACAATTTAAAAAGATGGCTTCGTCGGGACTTACAAAGATATTTTATTTGTTAAAGAGCCTACAATGTAATTAATCATACATTTAATTTAAAATAATTACTATCACTAATTCATTAGGTTCTAACATCATTACGGTGACCTCTTCCAGTATGAATGAAAGTATAAAAAGCTTCGATATTCATATTTTGAAGAAGCGCTGTTATAATTTATGCTTACAAAAATATAGTACAATCATTTCTGTGCAATATTGATAATAATGACCAAAACGCTAAAATCTTAACAGATAGCCGTCTTTGATAGTATGTATAGGTACTTCCAAAAAATGTAATTTTATAATGTTATATTTAACATTTCGTACAAAAGTATATATAATTGTTTTAATATATCCATTATAAATTTTGAACTATACCCGATACTGTCATAAATTTCGAGTTTAAACTTTGAGTAGTTTTTTTTAACGTTAAGAAGACATAAACAATTGTCATTTGGTATTTAGATTTCATTTTTCTCCTTCTAATATAATATAAGCTATTAAATGCGTATAGATTACATATATTTATGATATATTTCAATCGTTAATAATTCAATATAGACGATTCATTTTATTTTATTCATTTAAACTTTTCCTTCGTTGAAAAATGTACGAATATTAATTTTTAATTGATAAAAATTTATTACAAACGCGTGCCTTTTCTAATTCATTAAAACTATATAAAGCAATGATAAGTAAGCTTATAATTCTTATAACATCGTTCGTATAGTAACACCATTATCATAGGAAAATATTAATCGTGAAATCGTCAACTTGACCGTAATTCGTATGATCTAACCAAGGCCCTGGGCGGATGATAAGGAGTGTTTCACAATAGCAGAATTATTTGCGGCGTATGGCCACGCGTTGCCTTGAGATGCGCGCCACAAACAACTGTAGCGAACGAGGTCTGCTGAAACAGTACGCTCGATCGCTAAAGTGACTGTTGGCAATGATTTCATACTTCAACGTTATGATAAAATAATAGAAGGTAACCTTTAGGCATTTACTTTGCTAGGTTACTAATAACTATAACCTATAATATTTCTAATCCTGTTTACAGTGCCGACCTTAGCCTTTAATCAGTGAGCTGTGAATTTGTCTTTCGGCGCCCTTTAGTCGACGCATTTACATAATAAATTGTATTTCAGTTCATGTTATATAAATAATAATTCGTGGAGTCCCTCCGCGCGGATGAAGTGAACCTTCGTAATGTGGAAATTAAAATAGGAAGGGGTAGAAATTGATTTTTAGTGAAATCATATTGTTTCTTTAAGACAAACTTTATTAACTTTTCTTACAATTCACAGTCGATCGCATCTTTTAATTATCATTTTTGAGTGGTAACATATCCAAATCTATAACATTTACAATGGGATTATGATAACTAAAGTAAGATACGAAATGTTTGATTATTTTTCTCGCTCTGTCTCTTTCTATTCCCCCTCCCCAGGAGCGTTGAACGTTTAACGCAACAGTGCTATCATACTCCCTCCATGGTAGCGTTAAACGTTTAACGTAACCTTGTTGGAAGTCGCATTAGAAGTTTCACTTCAATAATTATCAACTTGTTCAAACATGAACTTCAATTTAAATTTTCAACACTTATTCAATTTACATCGTATAACATTTTTAATATAAATGAAAACCATACTCGGCTATAATTAAATTTTCTTTAAGTTATAGTCGGTCACTAAGTGATAAAATTAATATAAGTAATAATACATAATTAAAAGATATAATGCTCGCTTTATCGATCTTTTTTTTGCATTTACGATGAGAAAATTTTGCAATGAAATTGTTTGTTTGGCATAGACTACGCAATAATTATTTTATACTTATTGTTTTCATAAAAAAATTATTTTAAATATTCTTGTATGCTTAATTTCATTATCGTCAATTACATTTTGATTTTCATTCTGGACAGTCCTACGCCTGTTAAAAGCTTGCCTCGAAATGGTTTTTCGCCTTTAGTTACCTAAAGCAACCTACGTCTAGAGCAATTGCAGCTCTCGCGCTACCGCTGCTTGTCTATTAAAACACTGAAAACTTTTGAGTACATTTTCTTGTATGTATATACGCAATTTCTTATGAGCAGTACTTTTTTATAATGTAATTAATAGTAACAAACTTCGCTACTTAAACAAACTTAATCTAATCAGTTGCCGGTTAGCGAAATTATTGCGTTCTTCATAACGATCTTGTAAAAATATGATACATTCTTTAAAATACAGTTAGTTAATACAAATAAGTTTCATTAAAATATAATCTCCAAGTAAATATCTTTCCTATAAAACCTGTTTGAGTGTATATCGACATCATGCGAGGTTAGGACACACGTTTTAGATTAAGCGGCGATATTTGTTTTTGCTCTAATATTTGCGTGCCGACAAACGGTGCGGCACGCGCCATTACGATAGCCGCCTTGATGGATACATTTTCTACACTCAATATACAGTGTTCTTCTTTAATGTCTATTTATAATAATGTACAATTACTCATTGTATCAATGCAGTATAATAAAAATCATCGTCTCAGCTCTTTCTGAATTAATTTGCAGATAACAATAACTCATTCTTTTTAGTTAATGCACTATTATTCCCTTATCAAACTGAAATAGTTTAGAATATCATCCGATACGAAATATATATAAGGGTTGTTGAGATATGTATGCTTGGTACACATATATATTTCAACAACTCATATATGTATGAATAGTTATTTTAGTTTAGGTTAGCTCACATAGGTCGCGAATTGCATGTATCAGGTAACAGCCAAAGCCGAGGTGTGCCGCGCACCCTTGAGCTAGTTGTGAAAATAAAATCGGCTGAGTGCCTTAAGCGCTCCCCTTAGTAGTCCGGTGAAGCTGTTAAGACCTTGCTTGGTCAATAGCGTAGTCAGTTCGAAAAAAAACTATTATTCGCATATCATGTTTCTAAAAACCACATTTTACTATTCGATATAATAATATGCGATAATTATATTTAACAAACTGTTAAGAATTGTAGTGTGAATTTTCATATAACTTGAAGCTGGAAGCATTAATATATTTAGTCCGGTGAAGCTGTTAAGGCCAGGCCAATAGCGTTAGTCAGTTCGAAAAAAAAGAAGCATTAATATCTGCAGTTGACTTTTTGAGTATAAATGAAAAAGTAGCGTACGTGACAAGGCGATATCGCGAAGGATTTCCGTCAGTAAGTGTACGGAGTGCGCACACGCCGCGTAGGTATGTGTAAGTGGGTCAATGGCGGCGCGTGACGCTGACGCGGCCCTTTGCGAGCGCAGGGCTCGCCTTGAACCGCCACACGGTGCCGGCAGCTTGCCTCCAACAATTTGCGCTCATTTTCTGCTAAAAATAAAATCCTATTTGAGATCATCATTGCTAGTAATGACGTAATGTATAATGCAATTATCTAAACTTCAGTAAAATTTTAGAACCATTCTCTTTCATCATTGAAGATATTTGCCATTGAGATGAAAAATGATAGATAAAACTGATTCCAGGCGATATAAAGCGTGTGACGGAATGCAGTAAGTATATTTTTAAAAACGTTGTCCAAATACTAAAAGACTCGATAAATTTTCATGCAGTTTTCCAGATTAATTTGAGCACATTTTGGTGAACACATAAACATTATGTAGTCAAAAACGTTTTATGAAAAAGATACACCCAACTTTAAAATTTTAAGAATCAGCTCAGCATAATAAAAATTTCTTGTAAAATAAAGAAAAATAGTCTTGTTACTGTCGTGAATCTTGATCTCATGATGGTGGCTTGGATGACGAATCTTGCTTTTCACACAGTCACCGTTGGTCTCTCCAGTGTCAGTGAAGCAAACAATTTGTTAATGTCCCCAATCATGCTACTTCAAACGCTATATATAAAGAGGTTTTATCGCAATTTCTTAAAACTTTAATAACTTGAATGAAGATAACGTCATATTTTTTTTAAAATCGAAAGTTATCCAATAATTATTGCGTGATGCGCGCACATCGGTAGACCTCTAACATTTTATTTATAGGTATAGACGATTGTTCTAGATATCATTACCAGAGTTAAAGAGGCTTAACAATCCTTTAATAAAGTGATCTATGCAATTATAATCGTCTACTAAAGCTATTTACCTAATTCCATAACCTTAATGTATCGTAAGCCTTTTCTAGCAGGGAAGGTTTGTAGCTTTGCGAAAAGATCAAATATTTGCTAAAAAGGGCTTAAGCGCTTTACCCTCATTGTCATTGAATCTCCAATCTCCTATTTTATATACACATGTTATTGTTTAGACCACTGTCACTAACATATCTTAGCTGACTCGTAATTTGAATCAGGGCCTCTCTAGTACTGCGCTATTTAAAAGCCATGACAGATTTTTAGAAAGATATTATCTTTCTAGATTGTTCTAGAACAGGACACTCGTTCTATCGCTATACAAGTTTTTCATATTTAGTTTTGTTACACTTTTAGTAAAAGCGTATAAAATATGAGAACCACACTACATTCATGTCGCTTTAGCTCCTTTAGTTTATTCTACGCATTTCTACTACAGATCACGATATTACCTTATTATTCATACCCAGACTAACCTATCCAAAAATATCACGCAATCTGTCTCAACGTTCAAATCAATCAAATCTCATTTTCCCGTTACAAGAAGAACTTAACTAATCAAATAAATATAAAGTGCATGCTTACCGAAACTTTAGGCAGACAGGACTGCTAAGATATTTTATATATTTGGTGTCCATATATTTATAGTTTACAATACGTCCATATAACATTATAGATCACATACATGTATCCTAAAACGAGTGTTTCTATCGATTAATTTAACTACGGTCCTCAGTAATAGGGATTAAAAATATATGCCCTTTTAGTTACATACATTTAGTTCTTTCCGAGTTTCACCACTTTTTTTACACGTACCTGAAATGCCGATTTAACTAAGCTTCGAGAACCGCTC
>MU158935.1:164857-178899 GCA_015888305.1 Antheraea pernyi
TAGTAATTTAAGCGATAAATATATATCTAGTATTTATACAATTTAAAAAGATGGCTTCGTCGGGACTTGCAAAGATATTTTATTTGTTAAAGAGCCTACAATGTAATTAATCATACATTTAATTTAAAATAATTACTATCACTAATTCATTAGGTTCTAACATCATTACGGTGACCTCTTCCAGTATGAATGAAAGTATAAAAAGCTTCGATATTCATATTTTGAAGAAGCGCTGTTATAATTTATGCTTACAAAAATATAGTACAATCATTTCTGTGCAATATTGATAATAATGACCAAAAAAATGTTACGCTAAAGTCTTAACAGATAGCCGTCTTTGATAGTATGTATAGGTACTTCCAAAAAATGTAATTTTATAATGTTATATTTAACATTTCGTACAAAAGTATATATAATTGTTTTAATATATCCATTATAAATTTTGAACTATACCCGATACTGTCATAAATTTCGAGTTTAAACTTTGAGTAGTTTTTTTTAACGTTAAGAAGACATAAACAATTGTCATTTGGTATTTAGATTTCATTTTTCTCCTTCTAATATAATATAAGCTATTAAATGCGTATAGATTACATATATTTATGATATATTTCAATCGTTAATAATTCAATATAGACGATTAATTTTATTTTATTCATTTAAACTTTTCCTTCGTTGACAAATGTACGAATATTAATTTTTAATTGATAAAAATTTATTACAAACGCGTGCCTTTTCTAATTCATTAAAACTATATAAAGCAATGATAAGTAAGCTTATAATTCTTATAACATCGTTCGTATAGTAACACCATTATCATAGGAAAATATTAATCGTGAAATCGTCAACTTGACCGTAATTCGTATGATCTAACCAAGGCCCTGGGCGGATGATAAGGAGTGTTTCACAATAGCAGAATTATTTGCGGCGTAGGGCCACGCGTTGCCTTGAGATGCGCGCCACAAACAACTGTAGCGAACGAGGTCTGCTGAAACAGTACGCTCGATCGCTAAAGTGACTGTTGGCAATGATTTCATACTTCAACGTTATGATTAAATAATAGAAGGTAACCTTTAGGCATTTACTTTGCTAGGTTACTAATAACTATAACCTATAATATTTCTAATCCTGTTTACAGTGCCGACCTTAGCCTTTAATCAGTGAGCTGTGAATTTGTCTTTCGGCGCCCTTTAGTCGACGCATTTACATAATAAATTGTATTTCAGTTCATGTTATATAAATAATAATTCGTGGAGTCCCTCCGCTCGGATGAAGTGAACCTTCGTAATGTGGAAATGAAAATAGGAAGGGGTAGAAATTGATTTTTAGTGAAATCATATTGTTTCTTTAAGACAAACTTTATTAACTTTGCTTACAATTCACAGTCGATCGCATCTTTTAATTATCATTTTTGAGTGGTTACATATCCAAATCTATAACATTTACAATGGGATTATGATAACTAAAGTAAGATACGAAATGTTTGATTATTTTTCTCGCTCTGTCTCTTTCTATTCAGTTAGTTAATACAAATAAGTTTCATTAAAATATAATCTCCAAGTAAATAATTTTCCTATTCCTATTTGTTTGAGTGTATATCGACATCATGTGAGGTTAGGACACACGTTTTAGATTAAGAGGCGATATTTGTTTTTGCTCTAATATTTGCGTGCCGACAAACGGTGCGGCACGCGCCATTACGATAGCCGCCTTGATGGATACATTTTCTACACTCAATATACAGTGTTCTTCTTTAATGTCTATTTATAATAATGTACAATTACTCATTGTATCAATGCAGTATAATAAAAATCATCGTCTCAGCTCTTTCTGAATTAATTTGCAGATAACAATAACTCACTCTTTTTAGTTAATGCACTATTATTCCCTTATCAAACTGAAATAGTTTAGAATATCATCCGATACGAAATATATATAAGGGTTGTTGAGATATGTATGCTTGGTACAGATATATATTTCAACAACTCATATATGTATGAATAGTTATTTTAGCTTAGGTTAGCTCTCATAGGTCGCGAATTGCATGTATCAGGCAACAGCCAAAGCCGAGGTGTGCCGCGCACCCTTGAGCTAGTTGTGAAAATAAAATCGGCTGAGTGCCTTAAGCGCTCCCCTTAGTAGTCCGGTGAAGCTGTTAAGACCTTGCTTGGTCAATAGCGTAGTCAGTTCGAAAAAAAACTATTATTCGCATATCATGTTTCTAAAAACCACATTTTACTATTCGATATAATAATATGCGATAATTATATTTAACAAACTGTTAAGAATTGTACTGTGAATTTTCATATAACTTGAAGCTGGAAGCATTAATATCTTTAGTCCGATGAAGCTGTTAAAGTCAGGTCAATAGCGTTAGTCAGTTCGAAAAAAAAGAAGCATTAATATCTGCAGTTGACTTTTTGAGTATAAATGAAAAAGTAGCGTACGTGACAAGGCGATATCGCGAAGGATTTCCGTCAGTAAGTGTACGGAGTGCGCACACGCCGCGTAGGTATGTGTAAGTGGGTCAATGGCGGCGCGTGACGCTGACGCGGCCCTTTGCGAGCGCAGGGCTCGCCTTGAACCGCCACACGGTGCCGGCAGCTTGCCTCCAACAATTTGCGCTCATTTTCTGCTAAAAATAAAATCCTATTTGAGATCATCATTGCTAGTAATGACGTAATGTATAATGCATATCTAAACTTCAGTAAAATTTTAGAACCATCCTCTTTGTCTCTTTCATCATTGAAGATATTTGCCATTGAGATGAAAAATGATAGATAAAACTGATTCCAGGCGATATAAAGCGTGTGACGGAATGCAGTAAGTATATTTTTAAAAACGTTGTCCAAATACTAAAAGACTCGATAAATTTTCATGCAGTTTTCCAGATTAATTTGAGCACATTTTGGTGAACACATAAACATTATGTAGTCAAAAACGTTTTATGAAAAAGATACACCCAACTTTAAAATTTTAGGAATTTGATCAGCATAATACTGCTTGTAAAAAAATCAGCTCAGCATAATAAAAATCTGCTTGTAAAAAAAGAAAAATAGTCTTGTTACTGTCGTGAATCTTGATCTCATGATGGTGGCTTGGATGACGAATCTTGCTTTTCACACAGTCAACGTTGGTCTCTCCAGTGTCAGTGAAGCAAACAATTTGTTAATGTCCCCAATCATGCTACTTCAAACGCTATATATAAAGAGGTTTTATCGCAATTTCTTAAAACTTTAATAACTTGAATGAAGATAACGTCATATTTTTTTTAAAATCGAAAGTTATCCAATAATTATTGCGTGATGCGCGCACATCGGTAGACCTCTAACATTTTATTTATAGGTATAGACGATTGTTCTAGATATCATTACCAGAGTTAAAGAGGCTTAACAATCCTTTAATAAAGTGATCTATGCAATTATAATCGTCTACTAAAGCTATTTACCTAATTCCATAACCTTAATGTATCGTAAGCCTTTTCTAGCAGGGAAGGTTTGTAGCTTTGCGAAAAGATCAAATATTTGCTAAAAAGGGCTTAAGCGCTTTAGCCTCATTGTCATAGAATCTCCAACCTCCCATTTTATATACACATGTTATTGTTCAGACCATTGTCACTAACATATCTTAGCTGACTCGTAATTTGAATCAGGGCCTCTCTAGTACTGCGCTATTTAAAAGCCATGACAGATTTTTAGAAAGATATTATCTTTCTAGATTGTTCTAGAACAGGACACTCGTTCTATCGCTATACAAGTTTTTCATATTTAGTTTTGTTACACTTTTAGTAAAAGCGTATAAAATATGAGAACCACACTACATTCATGTCGCTTTAGCTCCTTTAGTTTATTCTACGCATTTCTACTACAGATCACGATATTACCTTATTATTCATACCCAGACTAACCTATCCAAAAATATCACGCAATCTGTCTCAACGTTCAAATCAATCAAATCTCATTTTCCCGTTACAAGAAGAACTTAACTAATCAAATAAATATAAAGTGCATGCTTACCGAAACTTTAGGCAGACAGGACTGCTAAGATATTTTATATATTTGGTGTCCATATATTTATAGTTTACAATACGTCCATATAACATTATAGATCACATACATGTATCCTAAAACGAGTGTTTCTATCGATTAATTTAACTACGGTCCTCAGTAATAGGGATTAAAAATATATGCCCTTTTAGTTACATACATTTAGTTCTTTCCGAGTTTCACCACTTTTTTTACACGTACCTGAAATGCCGATTTAACTAAGCTTCGAGAACCGATGACGCGAGCATCGACATTTATTCTTTTCCCTGAAGCTAGTTGAAAAAAAAAGTAACAACACAATATCGGACGGTCGATTGTCATTGATAATAAACTGAATTTTCTCCTTGCCAAATTTCACTACCTTCTATGGGACAATTAAGTATATGTATTAAAAAAATGTTATATTTCACTTTCAATATACATGTATGCGTTTTTGAATCATGCAATTTCGATTGTATGATTCACAAACGAATATATATATGAATAGCTTAGAATAGTTTAGCTAGGTCAGACGGGATCTCTCAGGTAACAGCCCAAGCCGGGGTGCCGTGTGCCCTTGAGCGTGTTACCTATAAATATAATCGGCTGAGTAACATAAGCGCTCGCCTTAGTAGTCCGGTGAAGCTGTAAAGTCTTTGCCAGGTACAATAGCATAGTCAGTTCGAGAAAAACACTTGTTATATTCGCAGCCAAAAATCTGTTTATTGAAATGTGGATTATTATGAAAATTGGTACGGTTTTGCATTTACTTACATCATCCCCGCGTTGGGATAATTTCTGTAGCTGTAGGTAAGCATGTAAATACCAAAACAGAAATGTAAGACCATTATACGTAAATTTAATTATTGAATAATTTACTGTACTTTATTTACAGGTATATATTATATGTATTACTGAAGATTATCAAAATTGATTGGGACAATGTATAATCTTTATATATAAATTTCTTATGTACGTGTGTATGTCACTCAACTCCTCCTAAACGACTGGACCGATTTTGATGAAATTTTGTGTGCGTATTCCAGTGGATCCGAGAATGGTTTAGATTCACAATTGGGCACGGTAGGTGGCGCTGTATTTGAATTTTAGTTTTTTTTATTATCAAGGCATGACAACGTCCGCCCGGCCTGCTGTCATCATATATTTAACTCTATACAATTTATAACATAAACATTGGTCGTACATTCATAAAGTTGATAGTACATTTTATTTGTATATAATATACTAGCCTCTGCCCGCGACTTCGTCCGCGTGGAATATTTACTTTGGGTTAACGCTAACACGCACCGGAAGCTCTCAAGAGGAAAAAATCCCAGTAGTCCGGTGAAGCTGTAGAGGCCTTAAAAAAGACCAACAGCGTAAGTCAGTTCGAGAAAAAAAAAAAAAATATCCCGATTTTGAAACATTCTAAACTCCTCCTAAACGACTGGACCGATTTTGATGAAATTTTGTGTGCGTATTCCAGTGGATCCGAGAATGGTTTAGATTCACAATTGGGCACGGTAGGTGGCGCTGTATTTGAATTTTAGTTTTTTTTATTATCAAGGCATGACAACGTCCGCCCGGCCTGCTAGTCATAATATATTTAACTCTATACAATTTACAACATAAACGTTGATCGTACATTCATAAAGTTTATAGTATATATTATTTGTATATTATATACTAGCCTCTGCCCGCGACTTCGTTCGCGTGGAATAGTTACTTTGGGTTAACGCTAACACGCACCGGAAGCTCTCAAGAGGAGAAAATACCAGTAGTCCGGTGAAGCTGTAGAGGCCTTAAAAAAGACCAACAGCGTAAGTCAGTTCGAGAAAAAAAAAAAAAATATCCCGATTTTGAAACATTCTTCATTGGTGCTCCGCACCTATGGGTCTTAGCGTGATGATATATAACCTAACCTTTCCCGATAAATGAGCTATATAACACTAAAACAATTTTTCAAATCAGACAAGTAGTTCCTGAGATTACCCCCTACAACATCACAAACTCACAAACTTTACCTATTTATAATATTATTAGTATAGATATATTCTTAACAGTCAGTATATAATAGAACTATGCGATTAAATATCAGGGTCATTTAATAAGTCAATATAAATTATTACTTAATACGAAAGTGGGTCTATTAAAACTGATTGCTTTAATCACTTCATTTCCATCTCTAAATCATTTTTGGCACAGTTGAATGTAATATAATATTATAAAATCAATCAACTGGAAACATGTACTTAATTTTAACGAAAAATAGTAAGGTAATATCGAACATAGAATGCGTTTTTCAACTAAAAGTGAAATAAAATAGACAGATTTCACAAACTCATGGTTTATTCATGGCATTTTACCCACATCTTCTACACAAGGGCTCCAATATTTCGCAACGCGAACGTTTTGAAATCGGTCCCAATTAGTTAAATAAGCAAAATTTCGAATTCAACAAACTTGTAGATACGAATAAAATTCAGTGTAAACGACTTGTGTCCTCTAGTATGTAGATAGGATATCAATGTAGCAATAGCCCTTTTGGCCTTTCGTTGTAACTAGATCGCGTATAAATTATCTTTGTTCATGAAACCGAACATAAATTTGATTAAAATACATTTTTCAGGAGTTGTTTGTGCGGATATTTTTTAAAACATGATCTCATACACTTTAATATTAATTCGCAAGACATTTGAATACGGCCAATGGAATTCAATGAACATAAGCCGAGTGTACATAGTCGAATGTTTTTCCTCCTTAAACAACAAGGTTAAAGCGAGGAAATCACACAAGATAATCACGAATAGTGTATCGCCCTAATTGAAGGTCTTTACGAAGACCGCGTACGTATGTAATGTAATAATAAAATGAAGAAACGTTTTAAGTTCGAGTATCGGTTGCCGGTAGTGTAACACTGGCACGCGTAACAACGATTTGCATAAGTGCCGTCGTCAATGTTAACATTTGTGGGCAGCGGGCAATGGACAGAAGGTCTCAACGACCTTCCGCTGCCGTCGACGAGGCCCTTTGATTCGCCATGAAGATATTTATTTATCGCTACCGTAAATCGTTGTGAAAATAGCCGTTTATTTTAAACTGAATCATGCAAATAAAACTGTTGAATAAATTTTGCAATTTAAAATTACAGACATGAGCTTGACAGGATAAATGGCAATCACGGAGGTTTTATTTTTCAATATCATTTCAATGGAATAAACAATTCAATGTTTAGAAAACTGAATAACGATTGAAATACTTCTAAAAAAATATCTATTTAATCATCTTCTTACCCATATCCAACCTGAGTAGGGCCGGCACAACGTGTTTTCCTTTTCCACTCTCGTCTATCAGATGTCATCTCAGTCATCACACCTTTTACACACATATCATTTTTCACACAGGCCACCCATACCTTTTCGGTCTTCCTCTACTATATCCACCTACCATCATACTCAAAACTTCTAGTTACATGGTTTTCATCTCTCCTCATGCCATGCCCATACCATATTAACCTATTACTCCCCAACTTCTCTGTTACTGGTGCTTTTCAAACTTCCTCTGATATACTCATTCTTACGCTTATCCATTCTAGTTACACCACACATCCACCTTAACATTCGTATCTCTGCCACGTGTAGTTTTCTCTCATCCGTCTCTTTCGTAAGCCAGCACTCAGATGCTTAACAAAAAAATCTATTTATGTATTATACTAGCGACCCGCCCCAACATCACACGATTGCAATGTAGATATCCATTTTAATGACATAGTGTTAAGGGAAGTTTTGATCTACATGACATGTACAACATGTATATTTTATTTAACTGGATAAGGAATAATACTGTATTGTATAAAATACCTTGGTAAATAACACATAATTATTTTTGTAAAAAAATAAAAATGGTTACTGTGGGTTATCCTTTACAGATAAATATATACCACCCCGAACTTTTTTATCGATTTTTTAAAGATATACAATTCCATAGTACATTAATTTGATCTGTCACGTAAGGTTTAGCGAGCGTTTGCGATTTAAGTGCTCAACAATATGTTAGTTACGACACCACATTACAAATCTTAGAATATTTTGGCTTTTCTGTACTATAATATGTATACATTATACATATACACCTTCCTCTTGAATTGCTCTATCTATTGCTGAAATTTGTATTAAAATCCGTTGGTTATTTTAAAAGATCTATGTGAAAGACAGCGGAGACGACTTCATTTTATATAAAAACTAGCGGACCTGGCGGACGTTGTCCTGTCTTGATAATAAAAAAAATCCTAAAAGTCAACCGCAACACAACCTACCGGGTCCAATTGTGAATCTAAACCATTCTCAGATCCACTGGAATACGCACACAAAGTTTTATTAAAATCGGTCCAGCCTTTTAGGAGGAGTTCAGTAACATACACACGCACAGAAAAAAATTATATATAAAGATTATAATACCTAAATATACATAGATAGAAAAAATAGAGAGATGCTCTATGAAAGGATAGGTAGGGAGATGAACGTAGTTTTTTTCAGGATGCTTAACAGTTGTACATTATTCGCGAGCGCAAGGTTGTGTTGCGCAAGCGTTACACGTGTCGGCTCGTAGCGCACAACGACCTCATCCCAACACTTCCGATTCGCATGTATAACAACAACTTATGAATATTTTGAAAGGCGAAGGTGACGCACACTACATGCGGAAACTAAAATTTAATTCTCAGTACCTCAAACATTAATTGCTCGCTCACAATAAATAAAAGAACGTTCGTAATTATCAAATGACGAAGTTAATGTGTATACGTAACATTTTGCATTGAAGAATCATTGATATGAACCCGGTAAAGTTTTAGTATGAAGGATGTTTATCAAAATATTTTCTTATTATTTTATCGCTGGCCTTACATGAAACAAGGTTGCCAAATAAATGTGTACTGCTGTAAGGCACGTATGTACTTGTTTATGATACGTTCTACCTAACTACTAAATAAATACTTATCTGTCTGAATTTCATGTAATGCGGAAATATAAAAGGAGTTTATTAATTTCTTCATAAGAAAAATAAAAAAATTAACATGTAACAAGCTACATTAATTAATTAGCTATTACTTTTTCCTGTATTTCTTCATATATAATTTATATATAACTATTTAACATTTTTTGAAGTGAAACTTCTTTAGGCGCATGAGGGTAAAAATTTTACAGATGTAACGTCACGCAGGTATGCAACGGAAGTGACGTCATTTGCAGTAACATAAATGGAGTTTAATAATTTCTTCATAAGAAAAAAAATTAACATATAACAAGCTACATTAATTAATTAAATATTATTTTATCCTGTATTTTTTCATGTGTACTTTAAATATCATTATTTAATATTTTGTTTTTTTTTGCGTTATTCTTATATTAAAGTTCATTACACACAGGCACTTGTTATTTTTTAAACAATTATCTGGGTACTATAATAAATTAGGCATTCCCTCTTTTTAAACTATTTTTTTAATATTTTCAATCTATCTACAATACCCATTAAACTTGTTGAATATTCTATACATTGAGGAAAAACTGTGCAATATATCCGACGTTATTTAGGTCAATGATCATAATATACATACATCGTTTTTAAATGGTTCGTTAATTAGTAAACCGATTAACATTATGCAATCAACGAACTAATATACATTATGCCAAAAACACATAAGTGTGGCAACACTACGAATGTCATCTTCATCTTGGTAATAAAATAAATGTAGAAAAATTAACATACACGTATACATGAATATACTAACATAGTTTAATATAATTCCTTCTTAAGGATAAGTTTTAAAAAGTATTTTATATATATAACTAGCGGGCCCGGCAGACGTTGTCCCGCCCTGATTATAAAAAAATCTTTGACAAATTATATACCAAAACGTTCCTCATGAATCACTCTATCCACTGGTGAAAACCGCTTGAAAATCCGTTCAGTAGTTTTTGAGTTTATCGCGAACAGACAGACAGACAGACAGACGCGGTAGGGGACTTTGTTTTATACTATGTAATGATAATAATTATATATAAATGGAGTACTTTAAATAGTATGCAAATACATAAATAACCTAACCGACATGGTCTCGGACGGTCCGGCTCCAGAGGTGTTTCCTCCTACACACGCTTCGATTGTGGAAGCTGAGGTGTTTAGCTGAGGGACTATAGTATGGAATTATTCAAAGGGAAAGTGAATAGAATATTGAAGGGTTGGCTACGTGCATGTGACACCTCAAATATTGCAGGCATCCATAGGCGTCGGTAACTGTTTAACATCAGGCCCGCATGCTTGTTTGCCACCATCGTGGTATGAAAATAACAATATATAAATAAAAAAGGCTGTTATTTCCACTAGTTATTACTTTGTTACTATTATTAAGACACAATTTAGTAACATTCATTTTCGTGGACCCTCTTTGGGTATATAAAGGCCTACTCCAGAGAAAGCCACCATCCTTATCTGTCCTCCTTGAACTGCAGTTCGTTTTTCCACCTTGCCTTTGGCCTACCTCTACTTCTGTATTCTTGAGGCGCGTTCACAGCATTATAGTCTTGGCATACGAGGTACGTACCCTAACATAGGATATATATTCACATAAATATTATAAATATAAAAGTTTATCTGACTGTCTATTTGTTACGATTTCAAAGTATCATATTGAAATTTCGCATAGAATACCTTATACCTAAAAGAAAGCATGGGATATTGTATTATATACATTTTATCTTGAATATACCGAAAATTACACAGGAAACGTTATAACTTTCATAGAAATAAATAATGTACAGTACGGTAAGTAATTTTTTTTATGTCATAAGTGGCAAACGAGCAGGTGGGTCACCTGATGTTAAGTGATCACCACCGTCCATGGACACTAACAACACCAGAGGAGTTGCAAGTGCGTGGCCACCCTTTGGGCGGATGGGTTAGGGGAGGGAGAGGAGAGAGGAGAGTCGGGGGGGGAGGTGGGACTCCGACGCACTCACTGACCGAACGAAACGCAACAATGCAAGCACTGTAATTTCACGTCGGTTTTCTATGAGAGGGTGGTACTGCCACGGGCGAGCTGACCCATTCTAGCTGAAACCAGTAATAGTTTTAGCGTGGTTCTAACACCATATAAAATCACTTTTATGCATTTCTTTTTTTGTTTCAGCCCTCTCCATTTTATTTAGTTCGTACCACGTTGGTAAGTTTATGAAAGTTACTCGTGAATTATTCACAAAGCGATATAAATACCTATTAAAGTATTTCAGAAATTACATAGATGATGATAATTATTGTGTGATATAAAAATATATCGAGACATCTCTGCGCCGATAACGCCATGCCACAAGAACACCAAGACGTAAAGATATGAAGAGTATAAATTATCAAAAAATTCCGTGACGTTTTTTACTGATGGCCGTAATATAAATTTCACAAAAATTATAAGTTTTTAGACACGAATAAATGTAATTTTCGACGAAGGATTAGATTTGCTAAAGGTACATATAAATATATATTTTTATATCTACATGAAATCAAATTATACATTTAATATATATATTTTTTATTGTAGCAGTTTGATGTTAAGCACACTATAGTCCAAAAACAACGGCGACCACCGAGTGACACACTATCCATCGCTGGTCGCCACTGTCATGCCGGCCTGTGAATAGCTGGATATGCACAGGCTGATCCCGAAACACGACCCGCAGAAGCGAATAACTAAGACGCGCTTTTTCGCCATATACATGGTGGTTGCGACCCAGTCAGGCTGTAAAACCCTACCACCCCGCTTTCGCCATTGCCTCGTTCGTTATTCAGCAGGGTGCACCAGGTGCAGGTGAGGTTGGCTTGGGTGTCTCAAGTCTTATGATGTTATTTGACACCACTTACACAATTATTTATCGGTAATTCATGGGACGTCGATTCATTCTCACTCATTATGGAATCATGAGTATACTTATAAAACTAAAAAAAATTTGAAAATTTAACCTATTTTGAAGACATATATATTATACCTACATCTAAAGTATTCCTTTTGTAGATTAATATATTAATAACGAATTTTAAAATACTGGTTTATGAAATAACTGGCTTTTGTTCATGGTTTTGCCCATGTTAATATAGATGTCACCTATTACATGGCGATTGTTTTTTTTTCTGGACGAAAGTTATGTGTGTCCTTTTCTGTATCCCTGAGAACATATATCTAAAATGTGATGATGATCGGTTGATTATTTAAGGTGTGAAAGCGTAAAAACAAATAAACAAGCAAACATTTTCATTTATAATATTTGTTCATGTGTCAACTTAAAAACATTTTTTTCTCTTTAAATTAGATATAGCTTGTTGCTTTGGCTATAAAAACGGTGGTATAGTTAATTTATTACTAATTACACGGTATTTTATGGTGCACATGCAAATTTCGACGATGACCCAAATTCAGAGATACCGTCAGCGAGTCATTGTCGGCTGTTAGCGCTCGTAGCAACGAGTCGCGTAGCGCTCCGTAGCGTAACGTCGTAACCGCCACTCGCAAACACACTTCATAGAACTGATACGGTAGATATCACGGCCCAACGAACTGGAATTAACCAGTATTTCACCGTACATCGGCAATTTATTTTTGACCTGTTTTGTTTTCATGATACATTTCCTACTGATACGCGTACATCGCTTGAAAATGTTTTATTTTTTCATATTCTTAAAATAAACATTTGATTACGGTAATTCCGCTAGTTACTGATAATAGTTTAGCGAAGGTTATTACTGTTTAGTGTCGTTTTTTATGTAACTCATGTCCTTAGTTTCATATGACGTAGATATACTATAAATATATGACTAAAAAAAATCAAGGCAGTCATAAGGACTGTTGACAAAGTGAAAATTCAAACAAATAGAATAACTATGTTCATTTTTGATTATTCTAAACAACTATAGTCTACATTATTTTAATATCATAATTTGTGAATTGAAATTATTAACATGTCTGATTTTCACATATATTAACACTCCGAAAAATGATTACCTACACATTTTTATAAAGTTTATTAGCTATCAAATTTATTTTTTTCGAACTGACTACACTATAGACCTAGCAAGGTCTTAACAGCTTCACCGATGAGCTACTAAGGCGAGCGCTTAAGGCACTCAGCCGATTTTATTTTGACAACTAGCTCAAGGGCACGCGGCACACTTCGGCTTGGGCTGTTGCCTGATACATGCAATTCGCGACCTATCTGAGCTAGCCTAAGCAAAGCTATATATTCATACTTATATGAGTTATTGGAACATATATGTGTACCAAGCATTCATACCTCAACAACGCTATCAAAAATATGATGGGCTGCACAAACTCAATACAAAGTATTTATATTATATGTACACAGGCCGCTGTACTACGCATCGCTAGACTAGCGCAGGCGCAATACATCACAGGCATGTCGCGGTCATCGGTGACGCGAAGCCATAGGTTTTTCCCCAAACAAAAATCACACAATGCGGCTAAAGTTCTCACTACAAAAATTAATTAAATGTTTTCCGTTTATTAATAACAAATCAACTTTTAAATCAATCATATTACAAAATAAAGTTCTCTGCTACGTCTATCTGTCTGTCTGTTCGAGATAGAATCAAAAACTACTAAACGGTTTTTCATGTGGTTTGCACCACTGGATAAAGTGATTCACAAGGAAGGTTTCGTTATATAATTTGTCAAGGTTTTCTTTATTATGAGGACGGGATAACGTCCGCCGCGCCGGCTACTTACTACTAAAATTCGTCATTATAATTGCAAATATCAACATCATCTATATATATATATATATAGCCTTATACACTTCATCGATAAATGAGCTATCTAACACTGAAAGAATTTTTCAAATCGGACCAGTAGTTCCTGATATTAGCGCGTTCACGCAAACAAACTCTTCCCGTGTTATTACAAAAAAGTTAAATACGTATTAAATACTTGGTTTAAAAAAGTTTCCTAATAAATGC
>MU158935.1:179559-271229 GCA_015888305.1 Antheraea pernyi
CCCTCCCTTTCCCCCAAACACGGGCTGGCAACTTTTCCTTTACCGTAAACTCCGGTTCATTCACAAGGATTTGAAACTACGTCGATAAACGCAATGACCGTACATACAAACCACTGCTCTATCGTGGCTTCATAAGATTCGTATTAGAATTAGAACTGTGCCCACGACTTTGTCTGTGTGGAAACTTATATAATAAACTGTAATTAATTAAGTCATCTGAATGTATTAAGTCCATTTACTTATCTACTTTTCTCTCGTACTTACGCCGCGTCGTCATAAAAATTACAATACCTTTTGATAAACCGCACCAATTTTAATGAAACAAAGACTAAATATTACTAAAGATATGCTTTATGATTTTCTTGAAGAGGTTTTATCATAAACGCAGTACTTTAGCAGTGACGCGTGTGCATACAGACAGACAAACATTTCTAAAAATGATTGAAATGACACCCGAAAAATTGTTTTCAAACATCTTAAAAGTACAGACACGTTAGATATACTTTCTTATTATATAGATAGATAGATAGATGTGTAGACAATATTATTGCTCGCTTTAATAACGTTACAACAGACACGCGAAGATTTCATTGATATAAACGTAACATGGATTGTATGGTCTAGGGAAGAAAGAGTAAAGAAGAATAATTACTAGCGATAATTATTAGAATCGTTTAAGCATTGAAATATTTTAACAACAATATTTGAACAGAGTAAAGTGCAAAATTTGGAACTTCATTGAATTCATATAAATGTAACTGTATACAAAGGTAATGTAAACAACAACAAATTATAAACGAATATTAGAACGCTATGTACTAAATTATCACGCATTTATATATAAATACCTCTATATCTTAGTTATTTCGTTATTTTTATCTAGAAATTTATTTATAAAAGATTCATTGCACTTGAAATCTATTAAGTTGTCACTCGCCCAATAAGTAGGTAATCCGCCATTGCCAAAGCATGTTTGCATTCTGTGCCGATTTCGTCGATGACTATCAACACGCTACCGTTCTTAACGGGACCTTGTTTGACTCTCTACTTTGGGTATATGTGCTGGTCTAGTTTGATCTTATTATTATTGAGTTGTCAATCGACCTGTTTACACACTGCATGTATATTTTGAAAACCGATTTCAGTTTTGATTTGCTTATTAAAGAGATGTTGCAGAACTTTAATATTCAAGATAGCAATAAAACATAATGAAAATATATTTTTCTTCTAATTATTCTAATTACAATAATAACAAACGTATCTTTTTCTAATATACCAGATCTTAAAATTAAGCTACTAAATACTCGGATAATAATGATTATGTTCATAATATAAAAGTGAGGACATACAACTATCAATATATCGAGTGAAGAATATTGAATGCAAACAACTATTTATCACGAAATTAATCAGCATTGCTGACCGACCACTAAAGGCGGGGCCTTTCACTAACACTTACTACTGTTCGCGTATCTACAGCCTAGTTTAGCACACACAACCGCTAAACTGGCACAGAAGTGTAACAAAAATGTATATGTTTGAGTGCACACAAACATAGTTAAGACTTTGTTTTGCCGTTGAGATTCGCGCGTGCAGTTGCGCAAGCGCACCGTGGAGGCCATTGACTTTGTCGCAGGGTTACCAGCTATTGAAATAAATCTATATGCAAGAGTATTTTCCACTTCATATCAGTGAATCTGCAGTGAGATTATTTTAAATAGTGAGGACTTCAGAAAAGTATATAGAAAAGAGAAAATCAACATAGGTATTTCATTAAAACATTCTCTAGGATAGATTAGCTTTATATTGCATAACAGCGATGATAATTTATTTAAAATACACTCAGAAGATGCGTACAAAACATAGGTTCGAAAACTGTTAATATATTTTCACACTTATCGTTGTAATCTAGTGGCTACACATAAGAACGAGTGTCTTTCCTATACATGCCTTTTAACCTTGAACCATATCGCCACTCAACATCAGGATTGAATGTAATAAAATATAAGTATGTACCAATAAACTCTATTGATTAACAAGTACTGCTTCTTTAACATAGGGACAGTATACTTGGCTATAAATTTATATTTCACATTTATAGTTGTAGTATTGAATAGTTTTTGATGTGATAACGTCTTATAAATCGATGAACGCCAACTGCACACACGAAAAAGCATGACTCATTGTCACGTTCCGCCTGAGTCGAGCGTGCAAGCGAGAGCGCGGGACAAGCGATAGAGAGGCGCGATCGGCGTAAAAGTTCGGCTTGTCCGAGTCATTATCACGTAAAATTATCGTCCGTAAACCGACTTTACAGACAACCATTTTTTTTATTTTTTTTTTCCGTTGGTATCCCCGTTTTATGGACGTATGTACGAAGCAGCGGCCATATTGACGCGCGAACGCGCGGGCGCGCGGTAATGGAGCGCGAATCCAGCGGCTTCTGTTCCGCAGAGTTTCGTAATCGATGTTTACGCCTCACCGGCCCTGTGGCCGTCGCGACGTTGACGACATTTACAAAAATGGACCATAGATAACAAGCCGCTAACAACTTGTACCTATTTTATTGATAAATCTACCTAACGTCACCTAATATATAAAATTGTATACTGCTTTCAATATTAGATATAGTGAGCTTTAACGTCCAATATATAGACTGCTACTCTTTTTCTTTTTTTTCTCGAACTGACTAAGCTATTGACCTGGTAAGGTCTTCACAGCTTCACCGGACTTACTGCTACTCTTACTATCTCTCGACTCGATGACGCGACGGTTCAATGGTTTCGTATCCACATGCCATGTCGACGGACGTAGGTTTGAATCCCATAATGAGACGAAGCTTTCAATGAAGGAACATATCGCATAGCTGCAAGTATACTTAAGCTGAAAATATGTCACTGACCCTAAGCACCATCTCCGTAGATGCACTGGGCAGCCATTCCTTTTCTAGGTTTAGTATCACTATCTTAGGTTACGTCGGTATTTAAAACCAGATGAGATCACTAAAATCCATAAATAATACAAAATATATAGATACCTAACATATGATAAAAATGGACGTATGTAATTCATGGGTATTTACAATTATCTAAAGAAATAATGAGTACACGGGCACAAATAAAAATAAGATCGAATAGTATTACAAATTTCAAGTCAATTTAAATAGGTACCTATATAATGATTGAATATTATTTTTGACCTTGTTAAGACACCTAATTTTATTACAAAGCGATACTTATAGATAACGAAATCTTGAATTCTAAATCTTGTCTGTTTTAGTTATAATTTCTTTAAAAAGGTAATCGTTCAATCTAACATCTGTATCAACGTCAATTCTACACGGATTTGTTAAAGAAATCATTTTAAGTTTGCAGTAATAATATTAAAAACCATTATCACGTGCGTACGAAAAACCAACTAAAAATCGTTCTTAGGGCATCGTACTTCTTTAATAAAGAGTATTAAAGATTTTTCACGCTGTTTTTTTTTCCACATTCCATCAATAAGCTTACTGACTAGATTAAAAATAAGAAATGTACACAAAACCCCGAAAAAATATATGCATGGTGCCTAGGTACGTATTTGTTGAACAGAAAATCTTCAAATATCGATGAATACTCTAGTAATCTAAATTATTCAAACATTACGAATTATAATTCCTCTAATATTTGACTAAACCACCCTTAACCCTTAACTGCATACCTATTGTTTCGAATTTTATTATCTACACTCCAGTTTCAATTAATTTTATTCAAAATCCCGAGTGTATTCGTTACCGAAAGCAGGTTAATAACAATAGAAAAACTGTAATTGCTATTCTGTATTACATGAGAATTTCTATACTAATAAATAATGTAAACACTTGACCACTTGTTTCCGTTTAAATTAATTTTAATAATAAACGCACATTCTTGCCAAAACTTTACTATATCTTTTTTTCTCAAAATAAATACTCAATATTATTATCTGAAGTGTTTAATTTACATTTTACCGAACCTATACCACATTCCTGAAAAAAAAACCAAACAAAATATCATGCATTTAAGGGTTAAACTGTTAAACTTAGATTAAATCTTTATAAGTACCTATCTCAGTATATTATATTCAATGTAGCTCAAGCTACATCATAACTTATCCCCCTAACGAATAATAAAGTAGGTACATATTAAGTTAAAACATTAAACGTATACTGACCTCCACACCTAACACTAATTATTAGCAGCGGTAACTTAGTTGTAACAAATTAAATTTAATGCTAATTACACATTAAATGACTAATATAACTAAACTACAGTCTTATTACAGAATATTGACACAGATTTTATGTTGGCATTTATTAAAATTCAATCGAACAATTTCCTCAACCAAATGCCGCGAAAACTATACCATATTACGAAAATGTCCACCGCCGCTTACAGCCGGCCCAACATGTAATTTAATAATTAATGTCGCATCGATTCAGCCGGTTTTTAAGGCAATTTGTCATCAGTCGCGGGACAATCAACGACCAGCAACAAAACGGTATAAAAGTTTGATAGAATTCGATGTAGTCCTTCGTTGTTTTCAATTAATATAAAGTACACGTTCATATGATAGTGTGCGAACTTATTTTGCCTGGTGTACGTTGCGCAACTATATTCGCGAACAGATAACGGTATAGGTAGATATAGCAAAGCCCCTCCGTCCTCGCAGAATCCGGTCTCGCGGTGTCGCCTCTCGCTCGCACGGCCCGTTCCACCGAATATCCGTCCCTTTCCAACGCAATGACATAGATACCAGCTAGTTGCGAAACAACGCGGATTATATAGCAGGTGGATTGTGCCGTAAACGAGTTTAAATAACTGCTTTCACATGCCTATGAATATAATATGAGCACCGAAAACTGTTTTTTCTGCATAATTCAGTATATTAAGTTTAAATAAACATACACGCGAAACTGAACTAATTAGTTAATTAAAACTTATAAATGTTTAGCAAAGAAATGAAATTAATAATTTAATCATTACCGTTGCTCCAGTAGAAAAAGTAACCCACACTTAATAATAAATTGAAAATGACTGATGTCCGTTACGTTGCATACTTATATTACATATTACAATTTATTAACGCTAAAATATTCTCTGGCCAACTTACATACAGTGATACAAAAAATGGAAGAACTATATCAAATCATATCAATATCATTTTAATAGAAATCCTATTGCTATGAATTTAACCCACGCTATTGTATCGTATAATATTTTAAAATGATAGTTTACTATTACTTTCAATGAACGGAAACACGCTAAAAGTCATCTCTTACATCTTATCTCTTAAATGTTATAAACCTCTTACTTTTGTCTGGAAATTGGAAGACGAATCTCCGAAACAAATGGATTTGAAGTAAGCAGTGCAAAGGTATTGAACACATACAGCCACGGTGGTTCTACTACGTTAGGTTACGTAAGAAATATATGACACATTTTTGCAACTCGCAACATTCGCATTGCGAATAATTGAATGTAGGCGGAGTCCGCGACATCCAATACAAGGTCTCATTCAACGCATGCGCTATAACAGCTCACAGTAAATTGTTAGGTACTTATTCTCAATGCGTGAGACTTGATTCCCATTTAACACAGGCGAGTAAGCGACACGCCAACGATAGTAAGCGATAAGATAAGCGTAAATCGATATATTAGCGCGATTCGCCGCTCCGCCACACGAAAGGTCATTCGTGTTGCGAAATAATGTACCGCCATTTTTACACGGCACGTAATGTTTGGCGTGGACGTTAATCGCGATAAAATTTTATTGCCCTGTAACTTGGATACACAATAAAAAATATACATAAACACAAAATATTTATGAACACAGTAACGCTACAATAAATAATCTATATTATGAAATTGGCGTTTGAACTGGCCACTTTGTTTATTTTATTTTTGGCAATTAATCTTCTAGTAGATTATTATTGCAAATGTCGAGTAGGTAATTAATTATATTACAAGTTTCTTGTGATAATTTCAATGAACATACACATAAAATAACAGAATATGGAGTCAAATAATACAAGATTACGAATAAAATATAACAGCCACTACATAACAGGCTAAGATCCCACCATAACCTCCCAACTGTCCACTTTGATCTCAAATATCTGGTGCTTGATTAGAAATTCCAAATTCAAATGTATTCCAGAATGAGGCTTGTGTATTTGTGTTTCAAATTTAGTAATTCATTTGTTTTCGTACCATTTCATTTTTCTATGATAGCGTTCTTTTCACAAAATAGTAAACTTAAAATATCGCGTTATTTACGAATACGCGTTCCACTGTGGCATTAGCGTTGCAGAAACTACTCGAATGATAAATGATACATATAGGGAAGCTACTGTTAAAGAAAGCATGGTACATTATTATTTCCAACGTTTTCGTTCTGAAAATTTTGAAATACGGAACAAGCTCCATGGAAGGCCGGAGACCTAGTTGACAATAAAGAATTATGACCGTGGAAGCTGATCCTTCCCAACTACGTCACAGTAAGAGGCAGGATTCTGGGTGTCTTGTAAAAATAATTTTAATTCAGTTAAAATAAATTGAAAACGTGAAAAAGCTTGAGAAATTGGCACCACATGAGTTAAGTGAAGCAAAAGAACAAAGACGTATTGAGTGCTGCGTTACATTACTCCACCACCATTATAACAAGGAAATTCTGAATCGTTACTTGCGAAAGGATCCTTAACGACAATCGAGAACGGTCATCACAATGGTTGAACCAAAGACATTTTATTGTTTTTTGTAAGGGGTGTCAAATAACATCTAAGACTTGAGACATCCAAGCCAACCTCACCTGCACATGGTGGACCCTGCTGAATAACGAACGAGGCAATGGCGAAAGCGGGGTGGTAGGGTTCTACAGCCTGACTGGGTCGCAACCACCATGTATATGGCCAAAAAGCCCGTCATATTGATTCGCTTTTGCGGATCGCGTTTCGGGATCAGTCTGTGCATAGCCAGCTTTTCGGAGGCCGGCATGACAGCGGCGAGCGGCGATGGATCGTGTGTCACTCGGTGGTCGCCATTGTTTTTGGATTGTACTGTGCTTACCGATAAAGAGAACCGATCAGATCCTATCTCAAGCGAAAGTTGATTCAGAAAACAGTATGGATACCTAAGAGTCTGATGGATCAGTACTGGTGTCATACACTATAGCTTAGTAAGATTTGGCCAGACGATTACGACAAATCTGTATTATTAACAGTTGCAAAACAAACAATTGAATGGGCTAGAATCAGCTACTATAATATCTGCCAATTAGTTGTTCTTTTGTTAATAAAAAAGCTTATTCTAATTTCTATCTAAACATCTATAGGTACATATAATAAATATTTAATCAAAATTTTTAGAAATGTTTGTCTGTCTATCTGTCTGTTTGTTAGAACACGCATCACTGCTAAAGTACTGCGTTCACGATAAACTGCCAATTAGTTGTTCTTTTGTTAATAAAAAAGCTTATTCTATTCTCTATCTAAACATCTATAGGTATGTATAATAAGAATGTAAATCTAAATATTTAATCAACATTTTTAGAAATGTCTGTCTTAGTCTATCTGTCTGTTTGTTTGAACACGCATCACTGCTAAAGTACTGCGTTCACGATAAAACCTCACCAAGAAACTCATAAAGCATGTCCCCGAGTAACATTTTGGTTTCAAATCAAAAACACTTTATTCAATTTAGGCCCTAAGAAGTCACTCATGAACGTCAAAACTACCACCGGTTCGGAAAACAACCCAGTCATCGAGAAGAACCGGCAAGAAACTCGATCTGGTTTATCTTTTTAAACAAATATATATATAATATTTAGAATAATAATATATTCTATATAATGGTAAATGTCACAAAAGTTTTTAATGGATGCATAGAGATGAGTTAATTCCAGACATCAACATCGTTCACATATTGATCCACTCTATAATAGCCTTTTTCATTAAAATCGGTTAGGTTTATTGTTGTTGAGTGTTGTTGTATTAAAAGTTATTATAATTTTAATGACGACGCGACTTAAATACGAGAGTAAAGTAGATAGTAATTAGACTTAATGCATTCAGATGATTTAAAAGTCACTGTTTTTTTACATCAGGTTCCATGCGGACAAAGTCGCGGGCACAGCTAGTTAGCTATATAACTCTTAGGTTTCCACGAGTTTTTAAACCTTTTTAGACTTAGCCCGTGTTATTACAATAAAGTTAAATACGTATTAAATACACGGTTTAAAAAAGATTCCTAATAAATGCAACGCGCTCTCCCGATCGAGGCAAGTTCGCGTTATACTTTTTCACAAGTCTAACCTAACGTAAACAAAGCGAGACAAAAGAGCAAGATGGCGAACATTCAGCGACCGCGGTGCATTTAATATGAGACCTGTTTGTAATAAAATATTGTCACGCCCAACATCGGAAGAAGCCAAATTAATCTATAATATGGTGGACGTCGGTATAAGGGCAAGAATGTGATTGTAATATTGTTTTCAATTTAGCTTTTTTATTAGTATTTTTAAGATGTATATCTGCAAGTTATTTTGTAAATTGTGATTGTTTGTAGTATGGATGAGGGTGGCGTGTTCTCTTT
Source organism: Antheraea pernyi (assembly GCA_015888305.1). Classification (NCBI taxonomy): domain Eukaryota; kingdom Metazoa; phylum Arthropoda; class Insecta; order Lepidoptera; family Saturniidae; genus Antheraea; species Antheraea pernyi. The sequence goes on from MU158935.1 coordinate 188,172, forward strand.
GAACAAACCCTCAATAAAAATAAAGAGAAGAAATAAATAAATATGAGACCTTTTTAAAGCCAGGGTTCAATACGTATTTAACTTTTTTGTAATAACACCGATAGTGTTATCGACCTCGGTTGCATCGTCAATCGATAACAAGTGAAATTGTAATTAACCTATAAATTGAGAAAAACGAAAAGAAAGTTGATCAATGAATTCTATAAACAGCGTAACATTAAAACCGCTATGTATTACGTAAGCCATTTTGTTCCAAAAATGAACCATGAATCATTCCTCACACCAGGAAGAATAGACAAGAAACTCTTCATGCGTTTGGCATTTTATAGAGGAACCTTTTTTATAAAATATTATGCGATGATGTCATGTTAAAACCAGTCATTAGATTTTGATGTTTCTTTATTTAAATTGGATATAGACAATTCTGTCGCAACTGCACGCATAATTTTTTTTCTACCACATTTGACGTACTATTAGAACTCTGTGAAGGAAGTATGTACGTACACATTTATGTTCTTACGGAGATGTAGTAAACTAACAATCGTCTGTTACTTAGCATGCGTTAGCACTAGGTATACAAAAATTAATAACAATAAAATAGCCTACAGTACTAACTTTAGTTTCCAATGAGTGTAAGAATTTTTGAAAATGTCTGTTTTTTTTTTTATAGTAGCACGGCAAAATGACTGCACTGTGCCTGATTGTAAGCACAGTACAATCCAAAAACAATGGCGACCACCGAGTTACACTCTATTCATCGCTGGTCGCCGCTGTCATGCCTGCCTGCGAAAAGCTGAATATGCACAGGCTGATCCCGAAACGCGACCACAAAAGCGAATCACTATGACCGGCTTTTTTGCCATATAGATGGTGGTTGCGACCCAGTCAGGCTGTAAAACCCTACCACCCCGCAATGAATATGAATGATATGAATCACTGGTAAAGTATAGGGTTCACAATAAAACCTTATCACAAATCATAATGCATATCTTCGGGAGTAACTTAGTCTTTGTATTATTAAAATCGGTCCATTCTATCAAAAATTATTGTAATTGGAATGACGACACGGCGTAAGTACTAAAGAAAAGTGGATAAATGAACGTAATACATTCAGATGACTTTATTAATCGCTGTTTTTTACATAAGCTTCCACGCAAACGAAGTCGCCAGCACAGCTAGTATACAATAAAAATACAGTTTCTTTAAGATTCAATCACGTCAACACTTATGATCTTATAAGACTTTGAGCATTCGACACGGAATTGTTCGTAGATGGTTACTTATTGCTGTTTTTTACATAAGGGTCCATGCGGACGAAGTCACGGGCACATCTAGTATTATATGTAACATTAGAAGAATGGGTGAGCAAATAAAATATGTCACTCATTCCGATATACACGTATTCATTTGTGAATCATGCAATTTCGATTGTATGATTCAGAAATGTATTATATGTATGAATAGCTTAGAATAGTTAGCTAGGTCAGACGCGACTTTTTCCAGGTAACATCCCAAGCCGAGGTGCGCGTGCGCCCTTGTGTATGTTACCTAAAAAAACCAAATCGGTTGAGTGCCTTAAGCGCCAACCTTAGTAGTCCGGTGAAGCTGTGAAGACCCTGTCAGGTCAATAGCGTAGTCAGATTGAGAAAAAAAAAGAAATATGAAAGCTGCCATACTATTCACTCACCTTCCGCACAGCTTTTGTATCTAGTACGGCGTTTGTTTGAAAAACTGCTCTAGTACGTTAATACTTTATGCTTCAGTTGTTGAACGCAAATTTCCTGAACAAGTTACAAATGAATACTTAATATAGACGATTATGCTTGTCTCCGCGATATATCGACATTGACATGCCCAATAAATTATTAATTGCATAATGGTGTAACAACACAACAAAGGCTTGTATTATAACTCAGAATTATTTAGATATTTTAAAGAGGTCCTATAATATTATGTTGGTAATTCAGGACCTGTATAGATTTTTGACGTGAGAATTCTTATAGGATGGTTTTCAAATTCTGATCCGCAACCCTTTTGGGTGACGACTAGCGGTGGGGATAACACTGTGTTGGGTAGAGTGTTGAAAAGGTTAAGCAACGACGGTCGCGGCTAGTACTTGGATGGGTGACCGCCCGGGAAAACCGCGTAACATTGACTTTTTGTTGTATTTTTTTTAAATCGCTTTTATATTTTTCACCGTCACCGTTCTGGTTTATTTTATATTTATTTAATTAAAATCTCACTTTTATCGTGTGTCTGTACGACACACCCTTTGAATAAGTATATCACTTATATATATATAAGTATAAGTGATTACCACCGTCCATAGACACTTGCAACACCAGATGAGTCGCAAGTGCGTTGCCAGCCTGTGTTTAGGGGAGGGGGAGTGGGGGATTTGGAAGGGAGATGGGACCTCCGGCGGTCTCACTGACCGAACGAAACGCAACAATGCAAGCACTGTTACTTCACGTCGGTTTTCTGTGAGAGGGTGGTACTACCTCGGGCGAGCCGACCCATTCATGCTGAAACCATTAATAGCTTCAGCGTATCTCTACCACTTAAAATGTAATATCAAATTTTAAAAAGTTATCTTAATACCTATCGAAATATATACATTGAATATTCATTATTCATGGCTACGAAATATACGAGACATGTTATTGACCAATATGACAAAAAATCGTTGTAACATATTCATATGTAAACATATAAAATTAAGCCACCATTTCGTAATAGTCGCATAATATGTTTAAAACTTAAAGTATCACACAAAATAATTCAATGGCAGAAATAACTACATAATAGCAATACCCTTGAGTTCCTCCTAATGAGTTGATTCTAATTTGAAAATCGCTGATCTTTATGTACTATGCCAATGTACGTAATAGAAGTATATTACTATAAGTTTGCATATTTCATGTCTTTACTTAAGAGTAGCGACTTCATTTTACAAAAATTGGAGATAACTTGAAGAAAAGTTCAGATGAATTACAAATAAATACACACATGTGGAACTTCTCCGCTATCGAAGTCAGCTGAGAAGAAATAAATATAGAATCCAAACATAACGCTAACGGTAAATGAAGAGACACTACTTTAAAAACAGTAATAACGTCATTCGAAATTATAAAATCGGCTTTTCTATGTCGTATTACAAAGGGCTTAAATTCATGCTAATATTATGCTTTCGAGTTCCAATGAACTTAGAGATATTTGTGTTTATAACCGCTAGTGAAACAATATTAAATATGAAGGGTAATCTTCGAATGTTTAAGTTATGTTTAATAGTGTTAGGTTTTACAATAAAGTCCTAAAACATATTACCGATTTGCCGGACTGTAAATTTAAGCATCATGTCAAGCGGGTTTTAGTGTCGAAAAGCTATTATAGAGTGGGTCAATACGTGAAGGATGGTGACGTCTGGAATTAACTCCTCTCTGTGCATCCACTAAAAACGGTACGCTAAAAACTGTAACGTATAATGTATTTGAAATATACATATATGTTAAAAAGATGTACCCGATCGAGTTTCTTGTCGGTTCTTCGCGGTGACTGAGGAACCGGTGGTAGTTTTGACGTTCATAAGCGCCTTATTAGAGCCTAAACTGAATAAAGTATTTTTGATTTGATTAAGGAATAGTTTTTTAAAGCAATTAATCCTTACTAATATTATAGTTTGTTTCTTTTTACGTTTGCATACGTTAATTACTTGACCTATTATTATGATATGTTACATGTTCTCACAGATATAAACTACACGGTGACCTTTAGAGAAAACGTACAGTTCCCATAAGATAGATTCGATAGGTGGTAGAGCCACGCTCAAGTTATTATTGATTTCAGCATAAATGGGTCAGCTCAGGTAGTACCACCTTCTTACAGAAAACCGACGTGAAGTAACAGTGCTCGCGTTGTTGCGTTTCGTTCGGTCAGTGAGAGCGCTGGATATTTCTGGGCATATTTGTGCGAAAACAACAAAATAGAAAAAAAACGCAAACACCCGAACGTACGTATAGGCGCTTGATGGAAGATTTGGCCGTGGTAGCTATCTAGTTATGTGGGTAATAAAAAAATCTCTAAAACAATGCTCAGTGACCAGTTATTCACTATCAGCATATTTACCTTTTTCAGAAGTTGCCACAAATCACTGCAAAATTCGGCGCTGATTGACAAAGAGCGATAATTGTAAAAATGTTTAAAGTCGTACCGTGTTATTACACGAAAGTTAAATAAGTATTGAATTCTTACTTTAAAAAAGTTTGGATAGTTTCGTATTAAATACACCGCGTTCGCCGAACGTTCGACGTCCTGTTCTTTTATCTCGGTTTAGTTAGGTTAGGTTAGACGTGCGAAAAAGGATAACGAGAGCTTGCCGCGGCAGCCATCGGCAAGCGCGATGCATTTAACAAGAAATTACCCAAACTTTTTTAAAGCACGTATTCAATACGTATTTAACTTTTTTGTAATAACACGGTACGACTTTAAACTGATCGGCTCCAAAGTGAATTAAAAAGTGATTCCTGAGGTTGTAGTCTAATATCTTTACTACTAGAGTTGCTGATAGGGGCGAGGGTGTTGCAAGCTTATATTCAAACTATATTTAAACAGATCATCTTACCATCAGTCACTCGTTGATTAATGATCGTCAAGTTGTGTGAGATTTGCGATGTTTCTTTCATTTACTCGAAAACGGTTAATTGAGTGATTTATGAACCCAGGACCATTACGTTTGACACGGCTTGTTGCCCACAGTGACGAAAGAATTTCCGATCCTAAACACATGTTATGTTTTTACCTACTTTTAATTTACTAATACAATATATTCGAATATGAATAAATATAAAATAATAAGTGAATTTATGATGATACATTTTTTTATAAAATTTGTTAAGATAAAGATCTCTCAACACTTAAATACTTAGACATAATCTATATATATATATATATATATATGTAACTTACTGACATATCAAAGTACAGTCTGCGTACGTACTGCAGCTAAGATCGCCGAAATTTGCACGCGGCTTTCTTTTACACTATAAATCGGCAATGAGAAAAGATTTTTGGAAAATAGGTGGTGCAATATTTTTTATGACATTTTATTTGAAAGTCCGTCATTTTTTCATCATTCAGTCAATTCTATTATTTATATAGATATAACATTAAAAACAACCGAAGATAGTTACTACATAAAAACGCGTGTGAAGCCGCGCGAAAATGCTAATTAACTTTATCTTTATATATAAATTTCTTCTGTACGTGTGTATGTCACTGAACTCCTCCTAAACGGCTGGACCGATTTTGATGAAATTTTATCTGCGTGTTCCAGTGGATCCGAGAATGGTTTACATTCGCAATTGAACCCGGGAGGTGGCGCTGCGGTTGAATTTTAGATTATTTTTTTATTATCAAGGCACGACAACGTCCGCCGGGACCGCTAGTTTACTATAATTTTTATGTTTATTATAAATCAGTTCACAAGCAAAACAGTAAAAACAAACAGATAAATACGTTTATAGTATAGGGCAGAATCGACTTAAGATTCAAATAAACACTCAATGATGCCGACTTACAATATCCAGTAGTTAACACCTTAATCCATTAATGATTAATAAACCGTATTTATATTTAAAGAGTGTTCGCTTTCAATATCATAAACCTGTAATATATTTTATGGGTATAATTAACTACCTATCGGCATCGTCTAACGAAGAAAATGACATCAAAACATTCTTTTACAGTAAAACCATGTAATGAAATAAAATAACAACTCATTGTCAATGTGATAAAGTCTTAATATTTTTCAAGAATTCTGTCTTCTCATTCACTCACTCAGTCATCTTTCTATATAAAATTTTTATCACAACATTTTTACTTTTAGTTTTATCTATACTAATATTATAAAGAGGTTTGTGAGTTTGGATGATCCGGGTAATATCCCATACTACTGAACCGATTTTGAAAATTGCTTCACTGTTAAAAGGGTATAATACCCCTAAGTGCTATAGACTCTTGGTAAATATATTTTTAAATAATTAATCACATTAAATTAAACTAGTGGGCGTCCAGTGGTCGACATTCGACCATAGTTCATTGATTTTTTAAAGTTGAATGTAGAATGGAAAAGGGTAATTGGAACGTAAGAGTAAAATAATACAAACAGTAGAGCATAGCAATCTCCTTGACAACCTTTTTTGAAGTTCTTTAATGACAGATGTCAAAATATCTTTTTTAATTACATGTGTGTATATGTTGTGTAAAATTGAAGCAGTAGTGGGAGTAATGCATATTTTAATTAATTTAATGTACTTATTTTCTTTCTTTTATGTCATAGGTTGCAACCGAACAGGTGGGTCACTTGATGTTAAGTGATCACCACCGTCCATGGACACTGACAACACCAGAGGAGTCGCAAGTGTGTTGCGACCCTTTGGGGGAAGGGTTAGGGGAGGGAGAGGAGAGAGGAGAGGGGAGGGGAGGTGGGTGTCCGGCGCTCTCACTGACCGAACGAAACGCAACAATGCAAGCACTGTTACTTCACGTCGGTTTTCATGAGAGGACTACCCCGGACGAGCCGACCCATTCATGCGGAAACCAGTAATAGCTTCAGCGTGGCGCCACCACCATAAAACTTCTAATTCATTTTATATAAAATAAATAGCTTTCTGCACTTCTCCTCCATATAAACTTTAACTATGCCAAGTTTCACGTTCATCCGTTCGCGCATTTCTCTCAAAAAGGGATACAAAGTCTGGGCTTCACTTATTAATATATAGATAGGCATGACTTCTATACTATGGCGTGCGCTGCTTGAACGGTTTGAAATAATGGAATTAAATCTATAGCAAAAATATTCATTACTTATATCTTTACAGAAAAACATCATATATCTAAGTTTAATATCTCAGCCAAAGAATTGTTTTTATTTCTTTAAGTTTCTCGCATACTTTACAAGTTCTTATAACACAAATAGCTTTAATCTAAATGGAAAGTTCAGGGAGATACATTTTAATATTTTAGCATGTTAATTCATGGAGTTGTCAGAAGATAATGCGAAGTAAAACTGTAAGCTAGTAAAATTATTGTATTGGATAAGGCGAAACGCGGAGGTGAGGGGCACAAAAGCATTAACTTGCATTACTGGCAAGACATTTCTCACCAATATATATAATATATTTTTTATTTCCATCGAACCCGGTAAGTGTCGTTGCAATAGAGTTCTAGATTTCTTTAGGATTTTTCGCATTTGAAAATACAATTGGGACCGGTAATAACTGATTCGGCGCAGACGAAGTTGCGCCGGTCAGCTAGTAATAGGTGTAAATTTATAGATCCTATTCTCACATTGGCTAATTTACCAGAAGACTGAGAAGGCCGGAGCCTAGGGCGGCAGATTATAGGAGGCGGTAAATTTGGCGCTAATTTTTTTAAATGTCTTACAGAGTTTAAAAAGTTTCACATTTATAATTCTAGAAAGTGGCCCATAGACACCATATTTCACAATCATAGTATTTATGGGAACAGAGTAATGTATTTAGATAAATAGACAACAAAGAATAACATTGTCATTTCAATGGTATTAAAAATTTAATTAATATGATTATGAACTGGGATATCAAATTGTAGAGGTCCTTCGAGGCGGCAAATTTTGAATAGCCTACAGGCGGTAAACTTGTAAATCTACACTGTATTCTGGTAGTAAAAAATATTTGTTAGATAGGTAACTCTATCTTTCTTTCGCTTGTTATTTTGTCATAAAAACTGTTACTTAAATATATATATACGTACATGTATAATGCTCCCTATAAACTTTTAAGCTATAGGCTATAAAAATGTATAATCAAAATTACCGCTTATCTAATCTTTATATAAAAAAACGATGACGTAGGAATCAATGGAAACGTACCCTCTCCTGGGAATGGTAATAAGTATATCCATATATAAAATGTACTCTAGTAAGCAGATGGTCATAGATAAATTTGACTGTCCGAACCTACCACAACGTTGAACTTGTAAGGTTCAAAATAGAAACGTGTAAAATTTTATGTGAAAACGATCAAGAATCGATTTACAAATACATTATTCTACATTTATGATTGTTCACTAAACTATTCCATACACAAATACAAGTGAACAAACATCGTAAAACGAAACGATGCTGAAATTAATTTTTACTTTCCCTTAAATCACGAAGGGGATTAGTTGTCGCCACGTGTTATCTATAAAAAATAGAATAATTAATGAGAATGCGTTCAGAATTTATTCAAATCCACGAACAGTTCAAAAGCGTTTATACACTCATCACGTGGTTACACTTAAAATGTAATTCACTCAAACCTGATTTTGTGAACTCGTCGAGTTTTTAATTAGGTGAGTACCTACACTACGTGGACTATTTTTCAATCGATTTATTATACGCCTGAAGCGTCCAACTGGTCTCCAATAAGATTTTCGTTTAGTAAGAATTCACATCACCCACGATTACACCTCCTGTCCTGACTGTTCTTTTTTTTACATTAGCTGGTAAGCAGATAAACTTCGGACGAGTTGGCGGGAAATCTCGTTCTCCTAACATCTAACGCAAACCGCGACTTTTTATCGCATTTTTTCAACGTCTAAGCACAAACAGGTTGACACAGGGACGAACTCCGATCATCCCGGGAAATGTTCAATCCATTATCATATAATATTATCTTATATGACTAACCTTAAATTTTAAAAATATATATAAGTCAATAGTTACCGGACGTGTCTCTGATATTTTGTATAACAAAGGCTTTTTTATTATTAGGGACATTGTATCAAATCTATTGCCCGTCGATTCGGTTGTAAGTAAACGAAAAGTGGCCGGTGGTGAAAAATTTTTTCGTTAACCGTTAATTAAAGCTTATTATAATTTAAGCACTATCGCGATCATGAATCCGCCCCGCGCGGTTGTTGAGTTATTTAATAGTGTTTTTTGTGCGGTGGCAGGCGATCGCTTGCGTTCTGCCACCCTCGGGCTTCGCGCAAAAAACCCTCTGCTTCACAAATACTCAGAATGTTGTTTTGTAGGAGTGCGGGGCGCGAGGGGGGCCGCGCGGGGCGAGTGCGGGACGCGGTCCGTGGGGCACACGGAGATCGCTATCGCACGCACCCAGTGCACGCACTATCCTGTACCTCTAGCCACTTAATTGTTATGTATGACGCGAGCTTAAACGAAAATTTCGCCTTTATAAAATCGTTGAAAGTAAAATTACTCGATTGCTGATGGCCATAGGGAAACGTTTACACAAAAAGAAAGTGATGTTATTTAGATTCGTTGCGAATTCGACATCAACAACTTTTTAATTGGTTAAGCGAAAATCGTTAATTGTTATGTATACACGCGAAGACATTCAGCAATGAGCCAAAACGATAGTTTTACTGCGATTTCTCAGCTGACTTGTTAGTTATCCATTTAATAAAACGAATTCGTATTAAATCCAATTGAAATTATTGCGTCGCTGTCAGCGTGCGATGACTTTGTGTTACGAAGATGCCATCTCCAGAGTCCTCTATTTTTACTAAACAGATGAGTCGACAGGTGGTTAGCTCGACAACCTGTTCTCCAGTGTCTGTAAAAACTACCACCCTTTACTATCAATTTCATAGACGTAAAGTATAATGTTGCGCCTGCTCGTTATACTTTTGAAATAAATACGGAAAACCCTTTGGTATTACTTTGATATTACTTATTACGCAAAAGCTACTATAGATTTCGATCAATTTTATTTAATTTTACTTATAACACTTGGCTCCTATTTAAAAATTATACCAGGATATATTTAAGTTATTAGAATATTAAGAAATTATGATTGATATAGATACTACGTGTACAGCGATGTGTGTTTTCTTTGCATGGAAAAGTGGAGCAAGCTGTGTGTTGCTTATGATTTTTCCTTTGTACCTAAAACATATTATTAATATAATAAACGTCGCTGACGAAGTTACGGGTATTTGTTAGTATATTTGTATAATATAATATATTTACAAACTAACTAACTTTACTTAAATATTTAAAACATAACTAATCATGCATGATATTATCTATTTCATAAGTCTCGATAATTTTAAATTGTTTCATTTGAAATAATTCCTCAATCATGTTGTTTTTATTGTAGCATGACAAAGTGACTGCACTATGCCTGATGATAAGTACAGTACAATCCAAAAACAATGGCGACCACCGAGAGACAGTACTATATATAAATAAATGTTAATAAACTCGATTAAGCGTCTCTCGCAAAATATTCATTTGATATAATAAATAGGCAACGAATTACAGTTCTCGCCAAACTTTTTGACCGCTCTAAATATTACAGAACACAAATTCAGGTATAAATACGTATTATATTTCATTATCATACATATAATGTATAACAGAGAGAAACCTTAAGATTAAACAAATGCAAATTTTAGATTACCATAGTAATATTTTAACTTTAATTTGTATCAATCTTGACGATATTGTTGCAAGTCCTTACTTCAGCTATATTCGGAGCGATCGAAAAGATTGATGAGAGCTGTACTAATTGTAATTGATACAGGATAACCATGTCCAACCAGGAAGTGTCATCCCAGTAGTTATAAGCAACCCTCTTTTATAGCAATCAACTTACGACAAACTATACCCGATAAAAAATATTTACTTTATATGCTTATAGAAAAATAATTAAATTTCTATTTGTAATATCAGTTCATTCGCTAATCTAAGACAACTTCTAAGTTAATTATTTATTGTTTACTTAAAACTTATTTATTTTGAATATACTAATTTCAGGAAATCAATCAAATGAATTTTATATAACGCTTATTCTTCTATAGATATATTCCATATTTTCTTTCAGTAGGATAAAAAAAGAATATTTGTAGGCGTTTAATGATAGAATGTGTAAAATAACCTTTAATAGGTATAGGACCATACACATTTTAAAGAATTAAATTTTGTATCGTTGCTTAAATAATTATATTTGCTGTGTTATAAAATAAAAAATACGTTTTTTTAACATAGGAAGTCTTTACAGATGGAATATAAAGGTTTATCGTCGTTCGACGCTTCAAAAAAACAATTGTTGACACTGTTTAGTTTAGACGCATTTTTACGTTTAGCTAAATTATTGTTTGTTACTATAATTATAAAGATTCTAGTAAGTATTATAGTATATTATATATATATTATATAGTATATTATATTATATATTATTATACAGTGGTACAACAAAATAATCCCAAGGAGGGTTGATGTCAGGCAGGCGGCCGATCGTAAAAATTAAGCTAAATCATATACCACAACATGACAAACATGTTGTACCGACCCTACTTATGTGGGATAAGGGTAAGAAGAAGAAGAAGATTTTAGTAAGAATTAAAAATATTCTACGATAATTAATTCCGAGTTCCTAGGCGAGTAAGCTGACACTAGAAACGTTGATCAATTGGAAGCAGATTTGTTAGATCTAGTTATTTTCTACTGAAGAATAATCCATACTCTATCGTCTACACCAACATTATAAAGCTGGAGGGTTTGTTTGTTTGGTTGAACGCGCTAAACTCAATAACTACTGCTCCGATTTGAAAAATTATTTCAGTGTTAGATAGCTCATTTATCGAGAAAGTCTATAGGCTATATAACATCACGCTAAGAAACGGAGCACAAATGAAGAATATTTCAAAATCGGGGTTTTAGTCCTTTTTAGAGATTCCGCAGCGTGTTAGCGTTAGCCCAAAGTAACTAACGGACGAAGTCGCGGGTTGAAGGTAGTAGGTAATATACATAAAAGTAAATGAGAGATATAGAATACTAACTGCTCGCACCGGTTTCAGATGGCTGTACTAACGAAGAAATTGAAACAAAATCTTTCCTTTACAGTATGACCAATCAATCAATCATGACAGTATTGTTAAAAATCGACCTACTGTGTCACTCACTTTTTTATGCAAATTTTTGAACTCATTTTTTTACTTTTCCGTAGGATTTTTCTAAGCTTTTCTTTGTGACAAACCTTTACAAATCACAAAATTAGTAGAATAATTGCAGCCCTTCTGTAGGAATAGGGAACAATGGGAATAATTATTCAATGTATCTACTAGTTAAATACAGTAACTTTGTAAACTTTTTTTTTTAATGCCCTTTGTTTTCATTTCCATTGCTTATATCATGGCTCATCATAGTAACTTTGGCGTACTATAGAATTTTTCGTGTAAACCAGGGGTAACTGCACAAAAATGCGTATTGGTTGCGTGTGCGTGCCGGCGTAGCGAGGAGGCAGTGGGGAGCTCATTAAGGTAAAAAGCCGAGTGCAAACGGCGACTAATGGCGAATTACACGAAGGGGACCGATAGCCGGCGATATTCGACTAGTTATGAAGTCAAAACCTTTAAAAATTCAAAGGTTACTATTAAGAAACGAAACAAAAAAATATTTGAAATCGCTCATCTAACCTTCATATTAAGTAAATACAGTCATTATAATAAATGAATTACCTACTACAATCTTAACTCATTCCGATGATAAATTATCTAAAAAATTTTTTGGCCATAAACCATTACTAGATGGAGTTTTTGGCGGGATCTTGGAATGTCACCTAATGGATTTTATTCATGATCTCGTGTCATTTGGCTCTATATTATGTAATATTGTTAGTGTTTTATGTAATGTATTTTGGTTATTGTGCACAAATGAAATGCATCGGAAACAATACCACGGAGCTTGGACTCTGACTTGGCACAAAAACTCTCTGGAAAATTCTAACAAGACGGCCACCACCTTATTAGTTCATTGAAATAATCGTAAGAAAATTGTAATATCCATTATTGGCAGTAATAATGTACTAGAAGGTTGGTTAACAAAAACCACTGCTAGCAGGTATTGCTTGAGTCTAATTAATGTATGTACCTAATAAACTTAAATTTACTTTCAGTAAACGTTCCTTTTAGGATCCAGGAGTGCGAAGGAGTATGGGACGCGAGAAGAGTGCGGGGAGGAGGGCTATCAGCATTTCGGCGCGTCCGCGCGCACCCGCCTGCGCGCCCCTCGCCCCGCACCCGCACCGCGCCGAATTCGCCCTGCACTCACTAGTCGCGTCCCCTCCACGCTGAGCTAACCTTGAAAATAGTTTTTACCGGCTCGAGGGTATTCACCCCGAACCCGAATTCCGAGGCACGTTGCACACGGGCGCTTTCTTCCCTACAACTTATAGGAAAGCGGGCAGATTTAAGAATAATCCCCCAGTGTGATAACGATTACATGCGGTTAGTTTACGCGGACCGGCCGCGGCAGGCAAAGGATATTTGACTATATAGTTTTTTACTCGAGTCGTGAGCTCGCCAGTCGCTTTCGGGATTTGTTTGTCAATTGTTAGTAGGTAACTTTTTATTGATCTAAAGAATTTGTATTTTTATCAATACAGATAACTGGAAGATGAGTTGTCGCAATAATATTTAAGTAGGGTTGGGTAATAATAAAATAGCCCTGTTAATCGACCCTGCTGAAATAAAAATATATTATAATAAGAACTCTGAAAGAAAAGCAGTCTTTATTTACTATTTAGATTCCTAAACAATTTTCAACTCTGTGTTGTCAAAGGTATATATATCTTTAAAAAAATATTTACCAATCTATGTAGATTAAATCATTAAAACTAATGTATTATTTCCTTTTAAAACTGAAATTCGAAACGAGCACAATTTATGTGTGTAATTTAAATGCCTTTTGATATGCAAGAGATATAAAATTCCTCCCGTGGCGAATAAAAGGAAAAAGTAGGGTCAGTATTTACCTGCAAGCGATGCAAGTCGTGCGCGGGAGATATAAAATAAAAAAGCCGATTGCCTTCGTACATAAGCCAGCGAAGCAAGGGTAGAGCGGCAAAAATAGTAAAAAACGAGCTACGCGGCTTGGTGTTGCCATTCATCAGTGTTTACCATGACATCTAAGTAATCTAATTATTTAATATAACACATTTTTAAATACCTCGATTTAAGTTTATATTCAAAACTGATTAATAATATTTTTTTTTGTAATATTAGTATGTTTAGAAAATATTTAAAACCATAACAAAAACTCGTGAATTCTTAAATTGTCATTGAATATACTTGCTGTAATTTGTTAATATTATTAAACTAACTTCTATTCGCGACTTCCTCCGCGTGGAATAGTTACTTTGAGCTAGCGTTAACACGCAGCTGAAGCATCCAAAATGAAAAAAAAAACGATTTTTAAACATTTTTCATTGGTGATCCTCTCCTATTGGGGTTAGCGTGATAATATATAGCCTTCCTCAATAAATGAGCTATCTAACACCGAAAGAATTTTTCAAATCGGACTAGTAGTTCCTGAGATAAGCGCGTTCAACCAAACAAACAAACAAACCCTCCAGATTTGTAATATTAGTATAGATTTCTCAGTATATTCCGCTTTAAAAGTAATAACCTCATAATTCGCTAGAATTCAGATATTTTAAAAATATAATATGGTAACACTACAACGCGGTTCGACGCCTACGCGAAGTCTCGCTGCACGGCATCCATTACACCCGCCTCCTTTATAACATTTTATAACTAAACATATTTCTTTATATTTTATGCAAGTTCATAAGAAAACCCATACGCAAACGATTAACAGAAGAGAATATCTCCACCCGTTTCTCTTTAACAAATTACACACACGTTTTTTGTGAGAATATTGTGAAGCTAATAACATAAGAAACGTGTGTTCTTATCTGGCATAGCCATGCTTTGAACGAGTGTTAAGTATTTTAAATGATGTACTTGAAATAAGAAACCAATCATTAAGCCACACGATTCGGTTCAGAGTTTACGTTAATTATTATTCGTTTATGTGAGCTAACCTTCGATCAACAATGACTGTTGATCGAAGAAGCTAACAATGTTTTCTACTATAATTCACAATATTATTAATAAACCGCGCAGAATTTATGTAGGTAAATTGGTGTTCCCATTTTTTATCCAAAAACAATACATACACGCAGACCTTATTATGACGTAATTACATAGAGAAATTATTTAAATATATTGTTATCTTTGATTACTTATAAATTATTTTTACTTTTATTATCCTCTATAGAATCATTTTCTGTGTTTCTAATATTATACGTTTATAAATACTATTGGCGTGTTTATAGAAACCAATCTACCAGTAGGTAGAGAAATATGAATAAAAAAAACAAGGCAAATCTGTAAGACTTCCATTGCTGGGACAAAAGCCTTTTTCCAAAAGAAAGTGTACACACAATCACCAGGGGAGTCCACAACATTATGATCGATTTTAAACTTAAACGGGACCAAGATTTTACGTTTTCCCACATACGGTGGTCTTACTAGAGACTAGCATATTTTACCATCACCCAAACATATTAAGAATAATAAAATAACTCAATTTACGAGAGTTCTGAAAGATTCGTCGGTACATGTCGAGGTTCCAACCTGCAGACATCGAAATCGTTAATATGCTGGTTAAATACTGGCCCATCACGACTTTCATATATAAAAAAAACAATTCTTTGTTATGAAACTGTTGGTTTTATTGCATGCCATCTGGAACTTAATTTGCTAACATTAATAAAATCTTTTTGTAACCAGATCGTTATTTTCTTCATTATTGTTATTAATAAGTGAAAACAAGGAATATGAAACACGTTTATTATAATTCTCAAATGAGGCAACAAGACAAAAATTATATTAAAGTAATATGGACCTACACATCATTTCATTTAAAAACAATACTCAACAAAACTTGGAAAAACAATTGTTTATTGAAACACATACCAGATGTAATTAATGTACATTTTATTAATAAATATGCGTAAGTATAGAACCAATATATGTCAAGTATCGAGGCTCCGTTATAAAATATTGTTATTTCTTTCACTAAAATATGAGATAGTCATGACTCTTCAATTAAGTCAAGGCAACCCCTGCACTATGCACATTTTGATTGGTGGGCAGCTGTCCGTGGCGGCAAAAACTGCTTTCTAAATGACTACTATCAACCATGGACTCGTCTACTGTACCCGGGTTTACTTCACTACAGATCATAATCAGCGCTCGAAGACCATGCTTCCGCACGAAATATACGTTGGACTACAATTTAATTAACGAGGCTCCCTTCAACCGTTTTATGTTTTGACTGTATTTCGCAGTTTTTTCATTCAGTGTCATTTTTTTAGTAAGTAACAGTTGAATTTCATCTGCCCTTTTATAAAATACAAACGATAGCTAATCCACATTTTAATTTTTCTCGGTTATTCTCCCATAATATATTTCTAACTTAACCAATACTTAATTTCGATTATACAAATAATTTAAAAAAACCATCTAATATATCAAATGTAACACTTTAAAATCAGAATATAATCTTAAGTTCGCATTAGCGAGAAGAGTTAAAGAATACTTAATTAAAAAGTTAACAAATTTGTGTTTAATTTGCAACAATTACGTTCGCATTTTTTATAATGATCCTGATGTATAAAAAAACAATAAGAGCTATTTTTCCCATTCCAAATTTCTCTATATCTGTGATCTATTTGATAGATATTTACCGTTATTCAAAATGTTATTCAAGCATATACAATTATAACTTAATTGTCTGTTTAAAAACCTTTTACTATAGAACGATAGGTATTTACGTAGAAAATGTGTTAAAGATGAGGCTACCCAATATCATAACTTAATAGCCTTGTGTTTGAGTTTGACTAACTACAATTTTGTTTTAGATAAAAGCTGCCAGTGAGTTCGTCGGAGTCGTTGCAGTGAGGCTCGAGATAAGGAACTGTTTACACTGCTTGAGTCAATGTCCTCCTCCTGCGAGCGAACAAGGAAAACCTTGGAGTAGCGCGTTAGCAATGAATCGAACGTTTTCCGCCTACAAATAACACTGAAACGCAAATGAGGTCGTTGATCTCAGTTCGCCACCTATAATCGTTTATTGTTTTTTTTAAAGGAACAACCTTTATATCCGCGTAAACGAATTAACTTCAATAACACTGGCGTCGACGAATAAACAACTTTAAATTTTAATTAGTTTATTATATAATTTATGTGAAGCGAGTGTTATATAAAAAATTATGTTTTTAAATAACAATCGACTTTTGACATTCATGACAAAACTCGGCAATCTCGGAACAAGAAGTACCTACGAGTATAATTAATTAGCAGGCAAAACTAACTCAGAAAAGAGGTTATAGATACATCTTGATGTTTGTCCAGATTTCATTATTGTTTCGACCCGAGTTGCAGCATTATGTAGGTGAGTGGGTTTATACTACGATGTAATACGCACATATTGGTTAAAGATTTGAATGTAGGTGTCAATAACTTAAAATATGATTATTTTATTTGGCAATTGCCATTTGGCAAGTTTCTATAAAGTGAGAAGAGTATTTATGATAGTAACGTTCATTCTTTTACCGTTTACGATAAGAATTAAAGTATTAGCCAGACCTAATCGAGGGCTTAGGGCTTATTAATGCTATCGTGTAGTAGTTGCGACTTCCTCTGCATTATTTATTTTATTAAAAGCATATTTTACGTGTACAAGGAAAATGTATAGGAAATGGAAAGCAAAATGTACTTAGCATACACAATTTATTTGTTAATATTATTTTATTTTAAGATAAAAGGTGATCTTACATTTAACAAAAGAATAATTATATGTAATTTTATTTATTTATTTAGAAACACCAACAAGATTTACACTAGAATAGTACATAACATGCATTTTTAATGACTCTATATAAGTGCAATCTTAATTATAGGTGTTTACGACGTATTTATTATATTCTACAGCAAATAACTTAAGTAAATGAGAAAGCTAAAACAAAAACAACAAAAAAAGAAAAAGTAAAAACATACATAATACACAGTTAGGTAGTTTAATAGTTCGCACGTATAAAAAGTTAATATAACTACATGTTATTATTTGATACCTTAATTTAAAAAAAAAATCTGGTAATAACTTACTTAATTTTGAGAGACCTCCTGTGAAAGATCTCATATTAAAGGTTTCCGAGATGCTGTCGATTTGATTGCTAGCTCTAACTAAGAATGAGATTTACTATATAATGATCTCACCAAGGGTACGTGTAGAGGATATTTATAAAGCAAATTTCGCGCACTCGTCTATATTCAGAGTATTTACCATTAAATAAAAACTTTGGTCGATGATACGAGTGTCATTAATAATTGAAAATTAACACAAACCGAACCATAAAGCACAACTAAATATTATACAACAATAACTTCGATCAACAATAACTAGATAAAGGGTCACGTACAAAATTGAAGCTAAATCCTGTCCGCGTAAATATATACTTATGTAGCTATTTGTTTACTAAGAAAGGGAGAAAAACAGTTTTAAAACAGTTTTAAGTTCAACCTAATTACAACCATGACACCTTGTAATAACGTCGCAAATGTTCAAAATATTATTTAATACTTACGATAAAACGAGCAAAGCAATAAATTACTCCCCTAACAAATGAAAAGACAACATAAACAACATTTAGTGTGAATTCAACCTTAACACGCAATGAATAAAGTACTTTTTCCCGTTATTGTGCGTGGTTGAAGAGCCTTGTCCAAACATTTGTACCACAGGTATAAAATCGGTAATTTTGTTTAATATTTGATATTATTTCTTAGTTTAAAACTTAAATTATAACTTATTCAACATGTATTTAGCGAAAGTAAGATACTCCGGCCGTTATATTTATGAAAATAATTCGTAAATTTGTCTCAGTCATAAAATTTTCACATGTTTTTAATGTTCAACTAATGGGTAAATATGTAAATTAAAAACTATCATATATTATTAGTAGGAAATAGGTAGTTCTTATTCAAAGTTAATATGAATCTATGAATACATTTGCAACCACTTACAGATTTTCGTCATGGTACATTTGCATGCTGGTATAAACGAACGCGCCGTACGTTGATTATCAATTAGAGTTCATGTAATTTACTTTAATTATAAACAGCTGAAACAAAATCATGTTTCCAGTTCAAGTCCAGTTAACCCTCGAAATACAACCCTTTCTTCATCATATTTATTTTTCCTTGCAATTTTATGACTTGTAAAATCATATCAACGAACCTTAAATATCAAGGGCACAGAAAACCTAGAATTAAAAAATGTGTTAATAATAGCTACTCCACAAATATGGGTATCGTTTGTGTCGTCCCGCGCCCCTAGCGACTAGCTCGTAAATAAATTGAGCCTGCATTAGTGGCAATTGTTCGCTATTGTCGCTCGCCGAATGCACCTTCATTCGATACCATTTGGATGTTACAATTTATTGTTGATAACGTAGTACATTCTTAAAACATCGTTAAATACACTCTAATGTGTTAATTCGATCTTGTTTAATTATGACTCTCTTGGTTATTGGAAAAATTCAAAGTATCTAAGATAAAATACTTCAAAGTTATTCGTTGTTATATTATTATCAAATAAATCTACCTATTTCCGAAATCTTTTATACTTTAACTAAATAAGAATGTCTACAGGCCTCCTGCTTGCGCGTAATATAGTTCAAGATTTTAATAAATACTAAACAAAGTTAAAATATTATTTTAGCCATCTAAAATTGGTATTTATTTATCATTAAGTTGTCTTGATGTCATACATCGTCATTACATAGTATAAAACAAAGTCCGCTACCGCGTCTGTCTGTCTGTCTGTTCGCGATAAACTCAAAAACTACTGACCGGATTTTCATGCGGTTTTCGCTAGTGACTAAAGTGATTCATGAAGAAGATTTTGGTATATAATTTGTCCAGGATTTTTTTTTATAATCAGGGGGTGACAACGTCTGCCGGCCCCGCTAGTATAATGTAATATGTATTCATACTTCAATTTGTGTTTACGCATCCATACTCGGAGTAGTCAAAAAGTTTGTCGAGGACCTAATTTAGAAATGATATAGACTAGTGATCGAAATTCGTCCATAATTCATTAATTTTTAATCTTTAAATATTAACGAAACAAAAACAAACTTCTCCCAATTTTACCACGACTTTAAGCCACATTTTAATTTAATATGGAATGATATGATTAAACGCTAAGACCTAAAGTACTTATAAAAAACTGGGAATTTGTATAGCTCCCTAAATTTAAATAAATTATGATTTCTAGTTTTTACTCGCGACTTCACTTGCGTTAATTTAAATTTGATTTATCTCTCTGAAACAGTACATTTATTCTGGATAAGGGAACCCTATCTCTATTTTTGTGGCCCTGACAATATGTATCGAAAATTTCGTATTAACCGTTCTAGTAGTTAATCTGTAAAATCATAAGAAATAAAGGAACATGCGCATTTATAATTAGTTAGAATTTTATAATACTTAGTTTAAACAAAGCTAAGTGTATGTACTTTTGTATTTTGTAAGAATCTGCAGAAAGTTTTTAATGAATTATTTAATATATGATAATATACTATCTCACGAACGGAATCTACGGTTCATGGAACTACGTTACTTGAAATACATACATTACATTATTTGACACATGAATTACAAAGATAAAATATCTTTCGTATACAGATTTCTTAGACGAGTTCAATAAGTTACGAAATGGCTGCGACGTTTTAATGAAATTTAATGGATGTTAACAAAACAAAATAAAAATTACATAGATAGCGAATAGCGACAATCCTCCAAGTATGCTATTTTACTACGTATATGCTCAATTCTAAGCTCAAGCACAGCCAATACTCAAGTTTAGTCTATTCAGGGTCACATTAAATGACTCTATAACGACTTTCACAATTATGACGTCACAACTCTCTTCATCGTGTCACTGCTCACATTATGTCGGGAATAGGTCTTTAAATAAACTAGAAGCTCATTGCTGTTGTCATTATTTTAAATATAATTGTTTTTTTTTTATTTCCTAAGGACTTTCTTTGATACATTTAAAATAGATGTATATAATAGTATAAAGTGTTATATAATTCTTCCCAATAACTAAATCTTTACATAGTATAAAATGAAGTCGCTTCCGCTGTCTGTTGCCTTAGATCTTTTAAGCTATTCAACGGATTTTAATATAATTTTCAGCAATAGATAGAGTGACTCAAGAGGAAGGTTTATATGTATAATACACACATATTCTAGTACAGAAAAGCCGAAATATTCAAAGATTTGTAATGTGATATCGTAACAAACATATTTTGTGCGCTTGAATTGCAGACGCTAGAGCTAAACCTTACGAGATAGATTTAATTGATGTACTACGGAATTGTATATCTTAGAAATATCGATAAAAGAGACCGCGATGGTATATATTTATCTCTAAAGGATAACCCACATTAACCATTTTTATCATTTTACAAAGATAATTATGTGTTTTTACCAAGCTATTTTATACAATACAGTATTATTCCTTATCCAATTAAATACATACGTTGTACATGTCATGTAGATCAAAACTGCCCTTAACAGTTATTAAAATCGATATCGACATTGCACCCGTGCGAAGCTGGGGCGGGTCGTTAGTTATTTCTAAAAAAAAAGTTATTTCATGTTTATTTCCTTAGTTTATTTCAACCATATCACTTCACGGTCGTTTCAAATATGTGGATTGCAAACATATACCTACACTTTATCTCTTTCCTCATAAACCTTAATAACTCAAAGTTGAATTTTACCTTTATACGATTTTTCATTGAATTTTTTTTATGCTAAACTTCTAGAATATAATTTATTTTACTGATCTCGTTTAATTCTATGCTAATAACAAAATTAGTTTATTTACAGCCACTAAGTGATGACGTCAATCTACTATTTTTGATAATAAATGTTACTCAATATTACTTTATATAATTTGTTTATTTTAGTACACTTTTGAAGACCTTCAGATTCTGTTTTAAAAAGTAGATAATTTATTAGTAAGTATATCTACCTACGTAGGTACTTATAACAAGTTTTGCTACGATTTATCATAACATATCATATCATTTTGTGGTGTAAGGAGTGTTTGGGGTGTAAGGGGTGTCGAATAACATCGAAGACTTGAGACATCCAAGCCAACCTCACCTGCACGTGGTGCATCCTGCTGAATAACGAACGAGGCAATGGCGAAAGCGGGGTAGTAAGGTTTTACAGCCTAACTGGGTCGCAACCACCATGTATATGGCGAAAAAGCAGAATCAGTGATTCGCTTTTGCGGATCGCGTTTCGGCATCAGCCTGTGCATATCCAGCTTTTCGCACGCCGGTATGACAGCGGCAACCGGCGATGGATACTGTCACTCGGTGGTCGCCATTATTTTTGGATTGCACTGTGCTTACCATCAGACACAGTGCAATCATTTTGCCGTGCTACTATAAAAAAAAATAACAATCATATCTATTACCCAAGAATATCTAGCTTGGTTATTAAGTCTGTGCTTTTTATTGGCAAGTGGCTCATTTATTACTGTTATTATTTACTAGCTGAGCTCGCGACTTCGTCCGCGTGGAACCTCAGTGTAAAAAACAACGATCAATGAAATCATCTGGCTGTATGACGTCCATTTACTTATCTACTTTATTCTCCTACTTACGCCGCGTCGTCAATAAAATTACAATACCTTTTGATAGAGAGGACCGATTTTAATGAAACAAAGACTAAATTATTCTCGAAGTATGCTTTATGATTTCTTGTGGTTTATTTTAACGTATACTTTAACAGTGATGCGTGTTCATACAAACAGGCAGACAGACATTTCTGAAAATGATTGAAACATATTTTGTTATTTATATATAAATCGAAAAAGTACATACACGTTAGATTGACATTGTTATTATGTGTATATAATATAGAAGTTATTATTAACCTATACCTGAAAAATAGGAAATCAAAGTGTTTTAAGAATCAGCTGTGAACTCTTTATTTTTAAAATACAGCTTTCTTTCGTCCGGTCGTACCACCCCCACTGGGCCCGACGAACTTTAGTAGCTAATTGCAAAAAAAGGAATGGATTCTAACAAAAAAAGAAATCGCAGATACACAAGCCATTAATTTGATCGACAAAAAACGGCTTTTTTATGGATATAACGGGACCGCTCTAAATTATTGCGTGTAATCTTTTGTTATTCCTTTTGTTATTTTACACAAAAAATTATGTTTCCCACACTATTTCACTATCTTATTAAATTATATCATTAAGTACCCATTTTAGGTGATATATTTTAGATGGGTAATAATTAAATTGTAATATTTGCTTCCTAAAAATTACTTACGCAATTTTCAACTGCCTGTCGGTAACTGGCAGTAGAGCTATGCATATGCTATATATACTAAAATATGCATGTGGCTAAATGCATTAGAGTTCTTGGATTCAATCTACATATATTATCTATGGAATATTTTTGTGTACATTACATTCTAATCAACAAAAGTCTAATCGAAAGGACGAATAAAACTAGCAATGAATTTTTTACAGTAACAAACTCGCAATCTTCTCCCCATGACTACGAAGTTTGATAAAATCAGATTTTTTTGCCGTATTTCTATAACCGCCACCAGTAGCTCAACTTGTTACTTTCTTTAAACGAGAACACAATTTCATAACGACCATTTTATTATAAACTAAAGTTAGCTTGTATTTTAATTCAACAGCGGATGTATTACATACTACATATACTACATCTAATGCCCACACAATGTTATCAATAATTCTGATTTTCACAAACTTATTGGTGATAATTATACAGCAATTATTATAATGTGACTTTCAGAAATAATTTTATTCGTTACAATTTTCTATCTACATATTATTATCTTTTACAGCACAATTCACCAAATATAATGTAAATTCTCTTGTCTATCTGACACGTTTGTTTGTAGACTATACACTTACACTACGCCATAAATTTAAAAACGAGTAAAACTTATTTTTGCCTAGAAACTAGTAGTTTCAATTACTGTTTCTAGAATTTACATGCTACCATATCTCAAAATCGGTTAAAGAGCCTAGTTTGGTGACGTTGTAAAGACCTGCCCAGGTCAACAGCGTAGTCAGGATTGCATTTGCATATCTGTGATAAAAACAGAAGCGTTAATAAGCTATAACATATTTACACTATGGGCGAACTATGGGATTCTTTGATCAGTGTATGGGACTCGAACGCTAGTAGCCACATATGTGAAATTTGCATAGTTTTTGGAGTGAAAACTACTTTAGGCGCGTTGAGCACCTTTTTGGGGCTTTTTTGAACACTTCATGAGCTATATGTGTACTGTGTATATATGTACTTTTTGGGTGAACAAAAAGCGTGAAACTCGTGTCACAATCACCGCACGCTTCCCATCCTATACCTATGTACACTGTGTATATGTATATAGATATACCTCCGTGCGATATTAGTATACATTGTGTATACACAAAGAGTATATCTCTCTACATATATATACGTTTGATCGATAATTGAAGTTTATAAAAATGTATATAATTATTGCTCCAAGTGCCAATAGATATGAAAACCATAGTATATACTAATGTTAATAATTTCAATAAATAAATATTGAAAATTAAATATTGTCATTCAACTATGATTAATTTAAAAATTCAAAACAGAACAGAATTATTTCATTGTTATGAGTTTTCACTTCTGTCAACAATCCTTAAGACTGCCTCAACTTTTTTTTTAAACCAACAATGCCAGCATAGGTAATAGGAGCCAAATGCACTGAAATAAAACATATTTTATCTTAGATGACAACTAAATTCTATATTGACGTAAAACAATATATATACAAATATTTCTTATTATATTTATAAAATGTATAAAAAGGTTTAAGTTTGTAACATGCACTATTTTTTAACTTGCAATTACTTAGTTAATTTGTTATTTAATGCTTAGATTATTAGTTCAACTGTGTTTTATAATAATAACGAACAACTGATAAAATCAGCTAAATAATTATATTCTTACCAATTCGTTATGGATTGCTTCAGAATAATGCATTGCACCTGCACCTCTACTAAATGCTGCGTCGATGTTTGAGGTTGTTTTTAGATTATAGATACTTAGATATCATGAAATGCGACCATTCTGTTGATCCTATATCAACAAAACAGGGAATAAGAAATATTCATTAAATAAACTTGATATAATAGAAATGAGTGTTACGAAAAAGTTATGTGATCATTTAGGAATTTAACTAAAAAATATCGAATCTAATTTTTTTATCGAAGCGAATAATGTTTATTACGAAAGTGGAATAAAGGTTTGACACAAAAAAGGGCGTATTGTGAAAGGTCGCCTTGTGTCGTTTCACAAAAACCGAAGCGTTATCGCGGACCCCTCTCATTTGTATTTTTTTTATTTTGATATAAGCGCGAGGGCAGGTAGAAGAGATATCTCGCAAACTTTGAATTTGTGTTTAATATTCATATTTTTTCCTGACTATAAGACGTTACTAAAATAATAAATATTGCTACAAACGATATTTGATGCAGTTTAAAATGATATTTTGTAAGTATTCACTATTCAGCCTGTATATTAGACATGTGGATAAAACACCGTAGCTAGAGGGTAAATAAATACCTACTTCTAAAAATTACTATATTAAATACAGCTGAAACGAAGCGTTTCTTTATTTAAAATAATAAATAATATTATATTCACAGATTTATGACAAATTACCTTCTGAAAATAAATATCGAACCAATAAGAAATGTGATAAAAAATATATTGTATTTTCATATATGTATCGTTCGAAATAAATAACGTTAAAAGAAATTACATGAGAACATTCGTACATTTACACGTACTTCGTACCTCTTTTCTTTTCTTTTTCTTTTATATCATAAGAGGCAAACGGACGTATGGGTCACCTGATGTAAAGTGATCACCACTGTCCATAGACACTTGCAATAGCAGGGGAGTCGCAAGTGCGTTGCCAACCTGTCTTGGGTAAGAGAGTTAGTTAGGGAATGGGGAGTAAGAGAAGGGGGAAGGGGAGGGGAGGTGAGACCTCCGGCGCTCTCACTGACCGCACGAAACGCAACATTACAAGCACTGTAACTTCACGTTGGTTTTCTGTGAGAGGGTGGTACTACCCCGGTCGAACCGACTCATTCATGCTGAAACCATTAATAGCTTCACCGTAGCTCTACCACCTATAGGCATATGCTAAATACCCCGGTATATACTAAATCTATGATTAAAACAGTTTAATACCCAGATACATATACTATACCGATAGATATACAAGGAGTTAGATACATACCTTTATTTACATTAACCTTGTATCTTTTTTCCGATTTGACATGGCATGAGTAACGCGTCTGCCAGTGTTTTATTTTAAAGGTATGTTAGTAGAAAGAGATGTTTTTTTTTAAATAATCAGTATTAAAGTATGTAGATTAAAATAGAAGGAAAGCAAAAATGGTCTAAATTCTAGTACTATAGTATATTACGGTTGACGTACCATATATTATGTAATATAATATATTTATAGAGGCATTTATGCAGGCTGACATGACAGCGACGACTGGCGAAGAATGGCGTATCTCTCGCCGTTGTTTTTGGATTGTAATGTGCTTACCATCAGGCATAGTGCAGTCACTTTGTCGAGCTACAATAAAAAAATCTAGAAACACATAGTAAATATTATACGTATCAACCGTATGAAGTATGGTTATTATATTTGTAGGTAACGCGAGTGTTCATAAGAAGATACCTACTAAGTGATTTGTTGCAGAATACGGGAGGGTTATCATTATTTCTAGAAAAGTTATCCTTGTATCTGGCTGTACTAATGTGAGTTTGTCGTGTTATGAGTTAAAATCTATATAAATATTTGAATTTAGAACCTCTTGAATTTATCAAATTTTCATTTTATACTCTTATTCAATTGTCTACCAGTGTCAGTAACACTTCCATTTACTTGATGTATGTTTTTACAATGAATGACGAAAAGTATCTAGAGAAACAAATACCGTATTTAAGTTTTCATCAGAATGGTGAAAAATCTATAGAATCAAGGAAGTGGCAAGAAATGTTTTTACATGTTGTCATATACGCAACGTTTAAATTTTGAACTTCTTATCTGAAAGAAAATGGTGCATCCTATTAACCGTTTCATGAATAATATAAAAATACAGAACTTTTTTTATATTTCACCGATTCGATTCCTGGCTTGAATAGATGGAGGACTTAAGGACTTACTAAAAATGTGAAAGGATGTTTCACTTATTTTTGAAAATAATATTTCAGTAAAATTTTCGAGAGAAAAGATTCGAGAATGGTTTAGATTCACAAAATTGGACCCGGTAGGTTGCCTTGCGGTTTGATTTTTTTTTTATTATTATCAGAGTGAGATAACGTCCACCGGGCCCGCTAATATTCTATAAAAGTAGATATATTGTGTAGATGGCGATGCAGACGCCTGAAAGTAATATTGGCGCACGACACCCGTGAGAACCTATGAGAATTTTCAACAGAAACATATCAGTTGCTCTCAAAAAGTATTTTATAAAGAAAGCTACGTATATCGTAAATCTTTAAGCTTTACCAACACAATAGAGCCTACGGAGGTTTTAGCTGCCGAAGTAAGGTAGTTTAATAAGAGTGTCAGTTGTCACCAGAATAAAAATACTTTAATTATTATATAATTGAATGAGATCTTTGGCAACACTGAAAACTGCCAGTGTCAGCGTGACGTTATATTATTGAAACAGCTGATTATTTGTACGACTAATAGTCTGTGACTGTGTGCTTCGCTTGATTAAAATTCATACATAACGAAAAGGTCCAGTGTTAGGTACACAGAGTAATACGAGTAATTTTCAATATCTAACTGATTTCATTATTTTTCCACCTCTTCTATATTTTGCATAGTATAAAATTTCTATTTCGTCTCGTAATTCACAAATATTATTTACTGTCGCAATGGAGCTTACCAATAAGGTACGTATTACTTATAATTATTGAATTAGTATTTCGTTTCGGCATAACTTTGTAGCTAACTATATACCTTTTTAATAGAACTTTCCAGAATTAAAAAATGATAGATTGCTTCGTGCGGCTTTGGGCAAGGATGTAGATAAAATTCCAGTATGGGTTATGCGACAAGCCGGTAGATATTTACCGGAATTTCAGGAAGTACGAGCAAAACATGATTTCTTTACCGTTTGTCGTACTCCAGAACTAGCATGTGAGGTCACATTGCAGCCTCTGAGAAGATATGAACATTTGGATGCATCAATAATATTTAGTGACATACTTGTAATTCCTCAAGCTCTAGGCATGATCGTAGAAATGCATCCTGGTGTGGTAAGTGCATAATCATAACTAATTATTATTCTCAATATGCCACCCTAAAGTAGCTACCTGCCAACCAAACCAACAATGCCAGCTGACCGTTTGTATAATGGGTTATGTTCCGAGGAATTGTTCAACCATAAGTCTGTGGCTACTTCTCACCATCATACCGCAGCTCATCATCAGGAGGGAATTCATCCTCACACACTGGAACCAAAATGGTCTCGGACGGTATATAGAGTATATAGGATATTGAAAGGTTGGCAACACCCATGTGACACCTCTGATGTTGCAAGCGTCCATAGGCTGCAGAGAATGCTTAACATCAGGAGGCCCGCATGATTGTTTTCCACCATTGTAGTATATAAAAAAAAGTTACCAAGATGATAGACAGTGCCATAGCTAATCTTAAAGGTGGCTAGAATCAAAAGTGAATTTGCCTTTTTACTACAGAATTATATGATATTTTCCACAACATCTCATCTAGTCACTTATGCCTGGTTTCTGAGATACTCGGTAAAACTAACAATAGTTATTGACTCAACAAAGTTATCCATAAAATAAACTGTTAATTAGCTCGTTGAGTTTTACTGACATTTATCATACGATTGTGTGTTTAGAAAATCAATTTGACAAGTTATCGAACCGATAACACTATTGAACAGATAAACTACAGTTAAATTACCTTAGAAACTGAGCATTATACCTAGAAATACTTGTTATTCCAAATTGTCTATGATAATTGATTATGTATAGAACAAAACATGACAAATTCACTTTAAAATTGTTACATACTAAAACTTTGATTTATTTTATCTGGTTTCCATTGTTACTCTTGTGTTATGGTAATCAACCTTTGTACAATAAAGCAATGTTAGATAAACCCTCAAATCTCAAATATTCCACAATACTAAAACTACTATCATTGCAATTATGTTTATTCCGCCCTGACAGGACTATCGGCCCCTAAACAATAATAAATGTAAAGCTTTGTATAACTATAGCGAATAATTTCAGAGATATTGAATTATTGATTGTAAGTGAATTTGAGATTTAAGGTCATTTGTCATCTAGTGATACTAAAATGTGTGGGGGGTTAAACCAGTTTTACTTTTATAGCCTGAATAATAAAAAATATTAAGCTTACCTCTTTTTGAGAAGTGCGCATTGACTAGAATAATACTACCAATTTTTATTTTACCAATTACCAATTTACCACAATTACATTTAGAATTTACCAATATTTCAAATTCAAGTGGGATTATTAATCATAACTGAATCCCTGATATGCAAATTCTCTAAATTCACAAAGTAACAATTAATAAGATATTACATATAACAAGATATTTTTGATCAGTTTCTACAATTATTTATCTACAACCATTTATTGAAATACACAAGATCATTCTTCAATATACTAATATACACTACCAAGAGTTGTCATGTTCTTTATCAAAATAATAAGAGAACTCATAGTTTTATTACATTTTCCTGAAAAATCTTTGAGAAAACACTAAAAAGATTGCATCACATTGTGTTATTATAAATAAAGAATTTAAAATGTCAATTTTTAGAATCCTATCTTTTTAATATTCATATTCTAATCCCTATCAAGTATAAATGTGCATAAAAGATTGCTAGGGTCAAGGGGCTCAAATATTAATCGAATGGGCAATGACCTCTCAAATAGATAAGATGTAACACACACTTGGCATATTTATTAATAACTTCCTAATCTTATATTTTTTAGGGACCAGTCTTTCCTCAACCTCTTAAAAATCCTTCTGAAATAGATCAACTGCAGACTGATGGAGCAATATTGAGGCTACAGTATGTTGGTGCCGCTATTACACTAACAAGGCATAAAATTAAAGGCAAAGTGCCATTGATAGGTTTCACTGGTGCTCCGGTAAATATTATATAAATCTTGTTACTTAGAAATAACTTTAAATATGTAACACAAGTGTATGATGGAATAAGCAAGTAATATAGAAAACTAAATAAAAGTATATATTTAACTAGCGGCCTACTAGACGTTGTCCCGCCCTAGTAATAAAAAAACCTTGACAAATGATATACCTAAACTTTCCTCATTAATCACAATGTCTACTGGTTAAAACCGCATGAAATTGTGCGGAGTAGTTTTTGAGTTTATCACAAACATGGCAGAGGACTTTGTTTTATACTATGTAATGATAACAATTGGTCATAATGCTAATTTTATACTTTATAGAGTTTTAGCATTTGACCATAATCTCATTTTTACATAAGGAGTAACATGAGGAGTAGTAGTTACATGAGAATGTAGTTCAAGATGGTAGACACACTAAATGTGTCCAAATACATTATCAACTGAGCCATCATTGCTTCATAGTATTTCAAAATGATTAAAGTTTATAAAGAACAAGTTTTTTTTAGTCCTATTTAGTCTGCTTGGAATAGTTACTTTGGGCTAACGCTACCTACATGCAGCAGAAGCTCTCAAGAAGAAGAAAACCCAGATTTTGAAACATTCTTAATTGGTGCTCCGCTCCTATTGGTCTTAGCGTAATGATATATAGCCTATAACCTTCCTCGATAAATGAGCTATACAATACTGAAATAATTTTTCAAATCGGACCAGTAGTTCCTGAGATTACCCTACAACATCACAAATACATAAACTTTACCTTTTTATAATATTAGTATAGATTATTCAGCAGTCCTCTCATCAGAGTTGGGACACAGCTTATTTACTTAAATGGCAGTGTCCAATAAACATCTGTAATAATAAATAAACCTCACATGGTCAGCAATGAAGTGGCTGATGTGTAAAACACTAAAGCACCATATTTCAAATGCATGTGTCAAAACATACGTAAAAGTGCTTTTGTGTCAGGTTTTTAATAATGAACATTTTATAGATTGAATTTTAAATATTTAATGACATTCATCAGTGTAACATTATCAGATGTTATATTTATATAATTTTTGGATGCATTTCAGTTTACATTGATGGGTTATATGATCGAGGGTGGTGGAAGTAAAACAATGTCTAAAACTAAGGAATGGATAGAGAAGTATCCCAAAGATGTGCATAAGCTCTTAAGACTGTTGACAAATGTTATTATAGATTATTTAGTAATGCAGGTACGTCTTTTTTATATAATCAAAAACAGAATTTTTATTATTTCATAAAGTAGGTATAAAATATCTCGTATTTTTTACCATGAATATATAAGCCTATAGAATCTATATATCTCTCTTTATCTGACTTTTTAAACATGCCATAGTAATTATGTACACATTTACTCTTTTGTATATTAAAGAATTTGAATTTGCTTGTCCACTACATACTTAATTTTTGGACATAGTATCAAAATCAAGAATATTTTATTCAGTTTAGGCCTTAATAAAACACTTTTGAACGTCAAAACTACCACCGAGTCTGAAAACAACCCAGTCATCTAGAAAAGTATGCTTTGGGACTTTATTGTAAAACCTAACCCTATTACCTAAAAAACTACTACTGGTACTTCTAAGTCTGAAATATGAAACAACCAGTAGTCCGGTGAAGCTGTAAAGACCTTGCCAGGTCAATAGCATAGTCAGCTCGAGAAAAAAAAACCCAGGACAACCAGTTTGTTACAGTTTCAAGTATTTAGATTGTGCTGGTCTTTTACTAAATGCGGTTTTTAAAGTTTTTACGAACATATATTAAATTATCAAGAATGTGTATTATGCTGGACTGGATATAAAGGCTGGCTGAACCATATCGAATGTACATAGCATAAGTAAATGAGATGTATTGTATCATGATTCTGTTGTATTTATTACATTTTGATTTTTAATTTTATTTTCGAAATAGTGTTACTTATTTATACAACTATGTCAACTAAAAAACAGAATGTATATTTATATATCTCTTTAGGTTGAAAGTGGTGCCCAGTTACTACAAGTTTTTGAGTCGAGTGCAGATCACCTTACTAAAGAACAGTTTGCTGAAATATCCGCTCCATATTTGAAAGATATAAGCAGTGGAGTTAGGAGAAAACTTCAAGAGACATCAATAAAAGAAGTTCCTATGGTGAGTTATAAAGTCAATAGCTATACAGTAAATCCATACACAAAAACTCATTACAAATATCAATTTCAGACAGTATTCGCTAAAGGCGGTGGCGAGTCGTTGGATTTACAGGCAACATTAGGATATGAAACAATTGGTTTAGATTGGACTGTGGATCCTGTAGAAGCCAGGAAAATTGTTGGTGAAAATATTACATTACAAGGAAATCTTGACCCGCAAGATCTTTACAAATCGCCGGTATGAATAAATATGTGTAGTTAAAAATCAGTTTTATGTTAGGAAATAAAAACAGACAAATTATAATTAACGAAAACGAATAACATATACGTTGATAATATCTATTACTACTTCGTCCGCGTGGAATAGTAGTCACTTTGGGCTAATGCTACCATCCAGCGGAAGTCCTCAAAAGAAAAAAAAACAAACGATTTTGAAACTTTCGTCATTGTTGCTACTCTCATATTGGTCTTAGCATGATGATATATAACCTTCCTCTATAAATGAGCTAACACTGAAAGAATTTTTCAAGTCAGTCCAGAAGTTCCCGAGATTAGCGCGTTCAACCAAACAAACCCTCCAGTTTTATAATATTAGTATAGATAAAATTTGAATGTTTGATCTTTTTTATATATCGGTTGGCAAACGAACAGGCGGGTCACATAATGTTAAGTGTTCACCACCGTCCATAGACACTTGTAACACCAGAGGAGTCGCAAGTGCGTTGCCAGCCTGTGTTTGGGAGAGTGAGGAAGGAAAGTGGGACGGGGAAGGGAAGTGGCCTTTGATTTCACTAATCAGAGAAAATATCCTAATTTAAAAAAATCTATGTGTTAGATAACACGCGTATTATTGAAAGAAACATATTAATCTAATAAAAAATTTCCCGAAATCCAAACTTAATATGGGTCAAAATATAGAATACTTTTACTGAAATAATTAGATGCATGTATACTTTTTCAATATTTTAGGTATAGTTAAGGCGCGGAATATTTAAAAATTAAACATGTGGTAAATACTGAATACTACTGTATTTATCTTTAAATTTGCAGGCAGAGATTAAAGACTTAACTATAGAGATGGCGAGGAAGTTTGGCAAACATAGATACATAGCTAATCTGGGACACGGGATCACACCTCAAACTCCATTGGAAAGCATGACAGCGTTCACAGAAGCAGTACATGAGGCTTTTTAAAATTGTTATCTATATATCTTTGGTTATTGTTATTTTACAATTGGGAATAAAAACTTATGGTTAATATATTTTTATTCTTATAAAGAGAAAGTTTACATTGAATAAGTAGTCTTTGAGTTCTGACTTGTTCCAGGAATATCTTCATCATGACTTCCAGCCGACTTTTTCACATACTGAAATACCAAAAGAACAGATTTATACATTAGCTCCTCGGCTGATTCTTTAAGACCCAGATCTCAAAATGGCAGAACATGTATTTAAATATCTAGCAATTTTTTTAAAATTATGCCATTTTCTTATTGTTCTTTTTTTTAATTTTGGAATAAATACGCTATTATTTTAAAACTTATGCCAACAGTTTGTTGCCCAGTGCATCATAAGGTACATTCATTTGTATGGAGCTTAAATTCTTGTGGATTTGGATAGTCCAGGGGTTAAATCATAAATAGTTTTTTTCTATTGTTAGATCCGTTTAATTTATTTTAGGCATAGGTAGTATAAGTCTATATGTCACATGCTAAATGTACAAAAGCGTACTACAGTAGTTAAATAGCTTCTTATATCAAAAGGACACATCTTTTAAGCCTTGCATTTTTTTGTAGTTTTAGGCTTATAAAATTTCTAATTTTTAAAAATATACGCTTTTTGAAATTAAAAACGATATACTCATATAGATGTTACTGCATCTGAGATTGTGAACACTAACGCCGTTCGATCATTCAATATGAAAGTCAGCAAACAAGTGTTTTGAATGTAGAATATTTTTAAACAATTCTTTTTATTGTAATTCGTCACTAGATAGCGCTGCCGTACAACATCATTACCATGACCTCACCAGGAGTTATATGAACACTGAGAATATTGTCTCGTTATTCATTCTGCTAAACTCACTACAAGATGGCACTGAAGTACATCGAACTTGATACCGTTCAATCAATATATTGTTATAATAAGATAATATTAAAAACAATTACCTGAGGATTAACTTGTATTTGTTCGTCCATATCTTGTATGTACTGATGGAGCTTTGTACAGGCTGCCATTTGTTGTTCAAGCACACATAATGTCTCAGGAGAAGCATATTTCTCAGGACTGTCTAAGAATACCACCATACCGTCTTTCTGGTTTATCATGGCATATATTTCACCTTCTTCAATCTATCAAAAATAATTATTATCAGTTTATAATAATTTCATATTACTATTATAATGTAGATAAGGTAATGTGATATTAAAAGAAACATTTAATTTTATATTATAATCACAAAAAAAATTACTTCTATATACCAGTTGTTAGGTTACACGTTTATAATATTTTAGTAGAAGATAGTTCATGGTCACATTTAACATATAAAAGAATAATATCAAAACAAATATTAATAAACAACAAAGAGAACCTAAGTTAAAGTTTGTTCTAAGACTTTCAAAAGTATAAACACAAACGTAATAAACCTAGGTGCAATGACCGGTGCCAAAAGCTGCAAGGGCCGACCTGGATTTAATAACCTTTGCTAATAAAACGGACAATAAACCCTTTTGTTTTGTTCATGCAGTTCCCTTGTTCACTTTCAATTAAAATCACCGGAAGGTCATTGACACTGTGCTTGAACATAGAAGCGTAGAGGATTGCATATAATTTTTGTATTTTTCCAGATATTTAGGTAAAATATTAAGCACCTATTTTTTAAATAGAACGAGACTCGAGTGCAGAGTATCGTGCATAAATATTGCTATTGTCTAAACTTTCAGCCTATAGATAAAATGATAGACTTCTGGCATTGTACGTACTTCACACAAAAACTACTGGATAGATTTTGGATATTTTTTTAAGTTTTATTTCTTAGAGTATTGGTCATTATCTAAAAAAATACGATATAATCATTCAATATAGTTATTAAAATGTAAAAAAGCTACGATTTTCATATGCACTCCTTGCTCAGTGACTTTTGAAGGGGCCAAACGATGTAATGTGCATGCGCAAAAGAGGGAAAGTAAACCAGTAATGTTGTCTACAAAAGAAAATGTACGCAATAGTATATTTTTGTTTTTTTTTTTTAATGTACATAATGTATAAGATAATAAACAAACGTAGACAAAGTCACGGGTATCACCTAATTTAATAATAGAATCATATTATGTAGTCAACATACCATGTTGAGTATGTAGGCCTCCGCTTGTGCTGGACCAGATAACTGTACTCTGGACGCAACATCACTCAAAGAGAGCGTTAAAAATGTCTTTGTTAATCGTTGGATATTCTTTTTATACATAGAGTTTATCACCTGAAAATATTACAAAATGATTAAAACATTCTAAATATCATATCATTTCTGTACTAAAAAAAAACATTTACCTGATTAACTAATCCCATATTTTTATCTCTGATAAATACTTCCCGATGTTTAACGGCCGCGTGTTGTGAATTGGCTAAATCATGGTAAGGAACGGACAACGGTTTTAAGAAACGACAAACCACTTGTGATGTATATTTTGGCATCACGAGAATCTAGAAGACAAGAGAATAGAAGATTTTTTAGAATATATATATATAAACAGGCTAGTGATGAAGTTGAACACTTTCTCATGTTGTAATAAAAGTAATTACGATCCAAACTATGCAGACCCATAATGTTTGTCCAACATAAAAAATTCAATAATATAATTTAATTTGAAATTCTCTATAACAGGTTAGTTTAATAATAGTTTGCTATTCAAACTGTACAAGATACAATTTATGTTGTATATATTATACATATGCTCAGTCAAACAAAATATTCTAGCACAATATTTGTACTAAATCAAATTCAATACTGAAATTTAAAATGTCATCTTATACATTACAATACTCCTAAACCATTCTCTGGACATTTCCCTTCATTTCTTTTACTTCACAATCTAACAATGATTTGTGCAGTAGTCCGGTGAAGCGGTAAAGGCCAGTAAGGCCTATAGCATAGTCAGTGTGAAAAAAAAAAGATTTGTGAAGAAAAAGTTTGTCCACCTTATTATGGTCGATTTTCAATCATCTTAGGACTACTAGCGTTTTAACAAAATCATAAAAAAAGTTACCTTTCCATGTAAGATAAGTGAAATTAAAATATATTTCTTGTAAGCTTCGAGCATGATGTGAGAGACAACCATAGCGGGAACTGTGACCACAACCTCAAAGAAGTATAAGGCTCTATCAAAATTCTTTAATGCTGTGTAGATCATTCCTCCATAGTAGTAATAAAGAAGAAAATGTTTAGAGTCATTGTTACCGCCAAGCTAGAACAGAATGATGCAGAGAATCACTTTTTCTTGCCATTTTCATCTCGCACTATTAGAGATCAACATTAATTTCATTCTGAGACAAAATTCTTACTACAATATAGTGTAAACTCTTTACACCATCATTCATTATATCTAAAAACTTTCTATAGCATAGAAATTAGTTTAATTAGGTTGGTTGGTTTTCGAGGCAATGGCGAAAGCACGGTGGCAGGGTTTTACAGCCTGACTGGGTCCCAACCACCATGTATATAGCGAAAAAGCCCGTCATAGTGATTCGTTTCTGCGGATCGCGTTTCGGGATCAGCCTGTGCATATCCAGCTTTTCGCAGGCTGGCATGACAGCGGCGACCGGCGATGGATACTGTGTCACTCGGTGGTCGCCATTGTTTTTCGATTGTACTGTATTTACCATCAGGCATAGTACAGTCATTTTGCTGTGCTACAATAAAAAAAAAATAATTATTTGTTATCTTCGCTATTCGTTATAAAGTGTTTATGCTGTAGTTTTAATGGACACAACACATTATTAGATAGATGATTTCATGTAAAGTAACTAGCTTTTGCTGCAGCTTCACTCATGCTAATATAGTTTTCATCTATACTTCAGATATAGTACTTATATCTGAATTAGAAGTAACCTACCTCCCTCCAGATAACTTAGATTATGTAAACAAACTCTCATGATGATTGGTTGAGTAGTTAAGAGGTGAAATTATAACAAACAAAGACACATTCATATTTATAATTTTAAGGAAGGATTGCAATAAAATAATATTAAATAAATTATACCTCAGCTCCTATTCCAGTAACATCAGTATTTAAAAACTCCAAAGCTGGTTTCATACATTTAGAAAGCAAACAAAGCTGGCATAAATCAGCATGTATTGATGTTAATTGAGAATCAAATAACTGTATCTTCCTAATTGCTTTCTTTAATATTTCAATCCCTCTAATTGGTTGTTTGAGTTCCACAAGGTGATTTGTTAATAAATGACAAAGTTCTGCATCTGGGGAAAATACAAACTATCAGGAATATAAAATGTTATTTATTATCTATATATATTATCTAATGATATTTTTTTTTTGTTTTACAATTTTTAAATACTATTAATAATAACACTTTTATCATCAAAATCAAGGATCCTGTGCTAATAGTTCCATTTGGATTTAGCCATATATATATATATATATATAGGTATATACATATATGATTTGATATTGTTTAACAAGTAAGTTATAATATCCTGTTGTTAATATACCAATTTCCTTAGGGTTTCTGGGGTAAAATGTAGCTGAAAGTTATCCATACACAAAACAAGTGTTTGTGCCCATAAATAATTTATAAGTTAGTGGACTTACACAACTCTGGTGAAAAGCGAACTTGCTCTCCGATGCAATTATTAATAAAATCATGGATCTGTTGAAACATAGTTGATTTATCAGCGTCCCCTCCACTGGCCTGGACATTATAGAAAATTATTTTTACATAAACTAACTAATGTGAAGTATCAACAATCAATGAATACAATATAAATCAATTACATACAAAATGGCTACTAAAGTGTATATGATAACAAATATATAGTAATTTTATTTATCTATAAATTCTTCTTCTTCATTACAATTACTGTGCAAGTAAGTAACTGTCAATAATATTTCCTCTATGTGACACCAAATTTGATTGTAAAGTTTTAATCTCCGTAACATGATACCAGTTCCACTCAAAACTACACATCCAATTTATAGAAGAGTGTTATCCTAAGATTAGAGAGCAAAACTATATAAGTTGTAACAAACTGAATGTTTTTTTATTCATATAATAACATATATAACAAGCCAATCAATCAAAGTAAATAAATCAAAATACTTGAAAAGTGTATTTAATATATATAAATTTCTAAGCTATATATTTAATAAGAATGTAATTCTAAGATGTCTTTATTGATTTTCGTGACAACAATTGTTGCAGGTGTCTAGGAAAAAGTAATAAAATACATTTCAACCATTTTTAGAAATGTCTGTCTGTCCGTTTGTATGAACACACATTACTACTAAAGTACTTGGTTCATGATAAAACCTCATCACAAGTTATAAAGCATGTACTCGAGAATAACTCAGTCTTTGTTTCATTAAAATTGGTCCACTCTATAAAAAGTTATTGTAACTTTAATGATGAGGCGACTTAAGTGCAAGAGAAAAGTAGATAAGTATATAGACTTTCAGAAGGTTCTATTACTCAGTTTTATTACATTATGTTCCACACAGACCGAATCACAGGCATAGCTAGTTAATAATATAGATTTAATAACATTGTACACATTTATAGTGAGAGTGAATAGCTTTTAATCTGATTTAGACTGTTGCTCTTCAACTTCTGATATAAATTTGACATCCTTTTGTGAAGCAGTTTACTACGTCAATTTGCAATACAATTTGCTATCAAATAGTTACTAGGGTATATATATATATGTCAACCGATCTATAAGATTATGTGAAGAAACCAAAAGCCAGCATTCCTTTTTTATAATCTTTACCTAATATCGCATACTGACCAGTTGCAGTTTCAAAATATCACAGATAATGTACCTGAAGTAGAGAAAATTTAGAAACAAGCACAGCTAGTACTCCCAGTGAATGTTGTTGAACGTCAAGTGTCTCCAACACATTATTTAGATGAGCACTATTACGTTGCAAGACTTCATCAGATTTGCTTATAATCTCGCACAATTCTCGAAAGTTCCCTGTAAATATAGATTACAAAACATTAGGATTGCAACGTCATTAACATTACTAGCTTAGGTTCGCTCAATTAGCTTGTGAATTGCATGAACTAAGTAACAGCCCAAGCCGAGGTGTGCCGTGCACCCTTGAGCTAGTTGCCAAATAAAATCAGCTGAGTGCCTGAAATGCTCACCTTAGTAGTCCGGTGAAGCTGTTAAGGCCTTGCTTGGCCAATAGCATAGTCATATTGAGAAAAAAAAAAGTTATAACATTGTGTACTAAAAAACTTTGCTGTATCATAAATAACATTTCAACTTTGGAAAATTTGAGTGACAAATTAAAAATAAATTAATTGCATATTTCATAGATAATTTTTATGTAAAGCACACAATAGTTTTATTAATAGAATTAATCCTATAGCAGGCGTAGCTCAAATAGCTTGTCTAAATAATAAGTAGACACAGGTTTAATTCCTAAATGAACCGTTACTTTTTCTAAGTTAATTGTTGTATTTTGTGAATAAAAAAAAACAGTATTATAAGATGCTTATTGAGACATTCTTAAAATTACCATACCAAAACGATGAATAAGTGTGGATGTGCCATATAACTATCATATAAATATATTAATGTTTATTATTTCACAATACTCGATGAAAAGCTTTCCATTATGATTTCGTACAGGTTAATTTATTAAACAAATTAAAAAGAATAAATCAGCCTATGTCACATACTAAGGAATAAGGCATTTCCTATGAAAAAATAAATAAAACCAGATTAACATTAAAAACAGGTAAACTTTTGCGGCTTTATTATAGTAGTATAAATACAGGTTGAAAAACATAAAAAGTATTTTATTTGAAGTACAGGATTAGAAGGACAAACTAGGATATATGACGATGAACCGATAATAGCCAACAGAGCATACTAACAAGTTCCTCAGTTCATACTTATTGAGCAAAAATAACGTGATAATGACATTTATCGATAAATCTTTGAATATTTACCTGCAGCCGACATTGTTCTAACATTATTTACAAATTGTTCCAAAGGCGAAGCCATGTTTTGAGTAGAAACAAACTGATTTATTGACTGTGCCTTAAACTCGTAAAAATAGATATACAATACGATGTATTATTTAGTAAATGATACTAATATTCAACAATCTCGGAGCATATATAAATAAAATGCATAACAGACATTACAATATTTTATGTTTTTAATTTAGCGCAGTAGAAAAATTTGCCATTGTCATTATTGGAGGCGCAGATTGAAACAAATTTTGTATAGTTTGTGCTTCGATCAACAATAACTAGATAAAGGGTCGGCGCGAAAAATACGTCTCGGCAAATAAGAGCTCACTTGAAATGTGTGCCCTTATTTTGTTTAGTTTGTTTAAAACACAGCCAATGTAAGCCCATTTCACATGCCGCAGTGTATTCAAAAGATGCAAAAAATAATACCCAAAAAAGCAATTTAACGGCCGGAGTATCTTACTTTTGCTAAATACATGTTGAATAACTTATATTTTAAGCTTTAAACTAACAAATAATATCAAAATTTTGAACAAAATTACTGATATTAAACCTGTGATACAAATGTTTGGCCTCGCCCCTCACAAACACGCACAATAACGGGAAAACGTACTTTATTCATTATATGTTAAGGTTGAATTCACACTAAATGTTGTTTACGTTGTCTTTTCATTTGTGAGGGGAGTAATTTATTACTATGCTCGTCTTATCGTAAGTATTAGATAATATTTTGAACATTTGTGACTTTATTACTAGGTGTTATGGTTGTAATTAGGTTGAACTTAAAACTGATTTTTAAAACTTTTTTTCTTCCTTTCTTAGTAAACAGGTAGCTACACATAAGTATATATTTACGCGGACAGATTTTAGTATATTGTTGATTGAAGAGTTTATATGAATATTCTATATTACCACAGATAGAAAAATATTCTTTTACTATAAGACAGTGGCAGATACGTCACGCCTTGCGAAAATCAAGAAAAAGATATGCTAAAATTAAGTAGTAGGTAGGGTTGTTGATATTTTTAAAAATAGCGAATTTTAGGTATAACGATAATAAAAAAGATATATTGAAATATTACGCAAAAATGATATTGCAATATATCGTTTTTATTTAAAAGAAAACAATCGTAATTCAGCTTAACAAATAATTTACAGTTTTTAATCCAGTATATTAGTTAGATAATTTATAATATAAATATTTTACAACGTAACATTATAGTTCGTAGGCCACTTGCCCAAACATTATTAAATCTTATATTTCTTAATTGTCATTATTACTGTTTTATCTAAATAGGACGTTTGTAATAGAATTTAAAATAAATATTTGTCAGTAAGAGTTTTTTAAAATACTCGTTACTTTATATGTTCAGCTTTTTACTACTAAGATTACCAGCCTGCTCCAAATCAGCTATTTCGGTTCATTGATACAAAACGATGGCAACGAAGACAATGACCTGAGAAAAAGGATAAATGCAGGATGTAGAAAACGGCGACAAATGTTTGGGGTAAGGAAAGGTGTATAAAACATTATAAGACCAGTCATACTGTACGCATATGAGTACCGGGTTACGAAAGAAACGGATGAGATAAAACTGCACGCAGTAGAGTTGTAGTTGTTAAGATCGATGTGTGGTGTAGCTAGAATCGTCAAGAATAAAAGTGAACATAACAGATGAAGTTTGAAAATATTCCCTGTGACAGAGAAGTTTAGAAGTAATAGATTAGCATGATACGGGCATGTTATAAAGAGAGATGATGAAAGACATATTATAACTAGAATAATTTTAAGTATGAAGGAGAACATATATAGGACTAGAATAAGACCGAAAAAGGTATGAATAAAGTTTGTGAAAAATGAGATGTGTATAAAAGATGTAAATTTTGAGATGACATCTGACAGAGGAGAGTGGAAATGGGAAACATGTTGTATCGACCCTACTTATGTGATATAACGGTAAGAAGATGATGTATATAATATTTTTTT
Source organism: Antheraea pernyi (assembly GCA_015888305.1). NCBI lineage: Eukaryota > Metazoa > Arthropoda > Insecta > Lepidoptera > Saturniidae > Antheraea > Antheraea pernyi. The sequence continues at coordinate 230,742 of MU158935.1, forward strand.
TATCAAAATCAATATATATTGACTGAATTTCATGTTGTAATTAATATCGATATATACAAATAGTAATATCGTTTGTTCGATATGTCGATATTTTTTTAACAGTCCTATAGGGTACTATGTAGTATGTATGTATTGAGATAAACTGGATGTGAAATATTTCGTCCAATTCCCGATTTTTGATTGTTTGCCAAGTTGTTCAGTTATTTATGGTAAAATATATTTTTAGAGTGTACCGGACGACGTAACGTGACTGTGATTTTATTACAAAATATTTGAGAAAACTCTTCATAATGGCTATATTGCATAGAGCTCTATTTACGTGGTTTATATTTTTAGTATTCCTAATACTCTTATGTCTAAGACTGGAATCTAGGACACACTGGAATTGGTTCATTGTTTTCATACCTATGTGGGTTTACGATAGCATTTTATTGATATACGTTCTTTTTCATATGGTTTCACACTGCAGAAATGGTATAGAAAGATTTCGGGGCACTATCAACAAAAACGTGTGGTATATAGCAGCAATAGGCCTCAAAATGGCAGCACAAATCACTATATGTATAAAACTTGAATATAGTAAAGTTAACCTGCCATTTTATGTGGTTATGACTCCTATTTGGATGTTACTACCTGTCTTGTGTGTGGAAGTTTTTATGCATCTAATCAAGCACTCTAGTGGAAGCAGTAGATACTGAGCAAAACAAGTGTTGTCTATACAGTGTGTATACAAACTCTATTGTGAGGGAAACATGTGACTTTCTGAGTTCTTGTAGATAATTTTAAACTTGGCACTCATTCATTGACAGTGAATGTTTGCACTTGTCAAAACCTTGGTATGTGCTTTAACAAATTTGATGATATAACAACATCATCAGTCAGTGAATAAACAATTTCAAAATGCAGTCAATCATTGACTCCGTTTCTCAGATTAAAAATTCTATAGTGACCACTGTGCCTGCTGGATCTACAGCTATATTGAACTGTACAAGTAATGATTATGTACATAATTTTATGTTATGGTTGATTAATAAAAATAAAATTATCGGACCGGGCAATAGCCTCAATGAGAGAAAATTTAAGTATGAAGTGCTATCAGGAAATTTACATATAGATGTAAGTATGTGTTATTAATTGAATACAAGTCATAAGTAATAAAGTCCATTTTATACAGTAACTCCCTTGTAGCTGATGTAACTCTTAGCAAATATTTAGTGTTAGCAAACAATTTTTACTTGGTAAAAGCTTGGAACCCTATGTATTTTATCCTTCAAGTTTGTCATTTACTCTATTTCATTATTAGTAGTCCGGTGAAGCTGTGAAGATCTTGCCAGGTCAATAGCGTAGTCAGTTCGAGAAAAAAAAACTATTTCATTATTACATCTAATACTGTTGTTTAAGATAAATATGTTTGAAAAACATATTGCGCATGTGAAAGTTACTACATTTAGTTACTTGAAGACCCAGGAGATAAATATATGAATATAGGTACTATATATTTTAATTTTACCTTTGTTTGCAATTTTGTTTCAGAACGTGTCTCCATCAGAATCTGGTCATTATGTTTGTATTTCAAAAAATGTTGGTGGATCAGGCTATGCAGCAAATGAAGTGGAAATGTTAGTGACTGGTTCAACATTTACACCAGTAGATGCAGTTAAATTGGTGGCTATTATGGTTTCAATTATTGTGATAATTGGGTCTGCTATATTATATTACAAGCTCAAAAAAGATTGGAAGAAATATGAGGGAAGATCAGTAGTTCCAGGTATGTAAATTTTTAACTAATAATAATGGTGTTTTTGTCATGAATTCGATTTCAATTAGAAAGCAGAATGAATTATCAATTGCAAATGTTTTAAAATCAGATGGGTGTGAATCGCACAAAAATAGCAGTCAGACTTAGTAGTGAAATCTATTGTATTTTACATACATTCTTTGTTTTCTACATTTTTAACCGACTTCGAAAAAGGGAGGAGGTTACTACGTTCAGTTTTTTTTTTTTATGTATGTTAATCTATATCTCCGTCAATTATGAACTGATTTTAATGATTCATTTTATTTGAATCCATTATATTCAGAGGTGGTCCCATATAAATTTGAAGAAAATATTCAACCCCTAAGGGTGTGAAAATTCGTTTATTTGATTTTCACCCACTTCATATTTACTATTTTCGTGAAATTGGAACCGATTTATTATACCCATTAGAAACCAGATATATTTATTAACACTAAAAAATGAGAAGTAAAAAATTTTTCCAAAAAAATAAATAAACCGCCTTCGTTGTGAAACACAAATAAGGCACTAAAAAGCAAATAACTGAATAATTAAATTAACCAAATTAAATAAAAAATATTAATATTCGCGCTACCAAATAATATATTTGAAGTCGATGCCAACCTACAGTTCAAATTTGTTGCAGGTAATAAAATATGTATACTATACAGATATCCATCATGAGACACCAGAGTGGACCAAAACTTTGTATGTAGATGATATGAATGTAGGTTGGCATCGACTTCAAATATATTATTTGGTAGTGCGAATATCAATATTTTCTATTTAATTTGGTTAATTTAATTATTCAGTTATTTTTCGCTTTTTAGTGCCTTATTTGTGTTTCACATCGAAGGCGGTTTATTTTTTACTTTATAAACAAATTAATCTATTTAAAATACTGTATTATTTTATTTCAGTTAATGATATTGATGATGATGATGCTGATGAAGTGTACAATAGCACTACAACAAGCATCAGTCATCCGGTTCCAGGACCCAGTAGGAATCCATCTTCTGAACAACTTCTATATGGTATAGACAATCAAGGTTTAGATACAGATTTTCATTCGGTGTTTGAGAACATTCAAATAAAATCTCCAGAGAGAAGTTTAATATAATTACAATTACATGAGATAGTTACTGTGTATATTAAATGTACTATGAATAATTTTGTTACTACATGAATCTGAAGTTGTAATTTGATCTATTAAATTATAAATAATTTTTTTATTTGTTTAGATGATAACTTTTAGGATTAATTTAAGTATTGAATGTGCCAGAAAATTTTATGCAGTCCCTAGTATACATATATATTGTTTTTCAGTTTGGATCCTTCAAGTATTATTTAAGCAATGGTGGGGTAAGGGGGGTCATTGATTTGCTTATTTTTAATGACATAGGGGTGGGAGGTCTGATTGGTGATTACTAGTGGTAATTACTGGTGATGAAGCTATTACTGGTTTCAGAATGAATTGGGTCACTACCACTCTTGCCACAGAAACACCGACGTGAAGTAACAATCCTTCCCTCCCCTTCCCTTCCCCCACAGACTGGCAACACGCTTGCGACTCCTCTGGTGTTGCAGTATCTATAGACAGTGGTGATAACTTAACATCAGGTGACCCATCTCTTCTTTTGCCTCCTATGATATTAAAAAAAAAAGAATTTTTATTTGACTACTCAAATATTGATAAATGTTTACGTACTAATGGGGGCAGGGTTAAGAACATTACTTTTGTGAACCAAGGGGAGGGGGTGGCCAGACATTACAAAAATTCTGCTTATGTTATACATGAATGGCCCCTTTGCAGTATGATGTAATTTTATTGTAAATTAATATTAAATAGTAGTAAGTAATGAAAAAAACCCCATAATTTGATGTTATTGGAAATTTTGTATTATAAATTAATTACACATTATGACTGTCATTGCTAGTATTATTTTTATCAGGGGTTCCTTGACTATTGGCCAAAGATTGTGGTGTGGTGTCTAGTGTTTCATCCTCTTCATCTTCTCCATCAACTTCCATTTCAAATATTCTTACTTTTCTTAGACTTTTTGATAAAACTATAGCCACTTTACGGCCGCCAGACACTGCCAATCGACGTCCATCAATTTTATCTAAAGTCTTGTAAACACCTTGATGTAAAAGGGGTGCTATATCCGTTTTAGGGGTACTTTCCAAAAACAAACATGACTTTGATTTGGCATTAAATTCTGTAGAGTTGTCCCACAAAATTTTTATTGGTACTTGAATGAAAACTGAATTTTCCTTATTATATGGATGGTTAACAATTATAGATAAATATTCAGATGAATAAAATTGTAAATCGGATATATCCATATTCTCATCACAGGATTTTTCACAAACACTTTCATTTAACAAAGTAGATGAAATGAAGTATGTCATAGCTTTAGATAAAATTACCTTTTCTTTTATACTTATGGTTATAAAATATATCCCATTTCCACATCCAGGATTTATAGATGCCACCATAAACCTTTTTTCTGCAGAATCAAAAATCTGGGAGATTCTTAAATTGTTACCTATATTTGTTTGATCTCCATAACATTGTATATTACATAACACAGAAAAATATTTCCCAGTGTCTTTTTGCGAAACATTAAAAATGTTATGAATAGAATTCTTTAAATATTTCTGTTGTTGAACTAAAGAGAATTTTTTAAATTCTGTCATAGATATTATAGTATCATTATCCTTTAATAAACAAGCATTTTCCTTTAAGAATTTATGCCAAGGATTGTCCTCATCGTCTGGTAATATTGTTAATTCTTGATCTTGTAAATATTGGCCCAGCCTTTCCAAATTAAATTTGATTGGCACATCAGTTTGTGTTTCAGAGTTCTCTGTATGAACTTCGTCAAAGTTGTACAAGAATTCAGCAATGTAACTGAGTTCCTGTTGATTTATTTTAACAATCTCACTTGGTATTTGTTCATCTAAAAATCGGACTATAACAACAAATAGCCATCTAAAGAAGGCTTTGTAGTTACGCATCGATACATCTATTACTTGTTGTAACTCTAGGCATTTATTCAAGAATGCACAACTAGCTCGTATAGCAGCAGTAACTGCAGATTCTTCAAGTCCTAAAATCTGAAATTAAAAGGGGATGAATATATACACCAATCAACATTAAAGAAGTCCATTGTAATAAGAAAAATATAAATAACTTAAAATAATAAAAAAATTCGAGGCATAAATACTGCCGACAGAAGTGAAAACTGAATGCAATGGAATTTAAACTGTGGATCTTTTGGATTTTTAAATTAATTATAGTGTGGATTATTTGCATTTCATAATTTCTATATTTCACATTTATTGGCACTCCAAATAATATTTATATACATTTTTATAGTTTATTAACTCATCAAACATATGATCGGTTGCACAATTTCAATACAAAATATCAATATTAGACGTACACAGGTTCTTATATTACGCGTAACTAGTCTGACACGCAGTCGGTCACGCTTACTAGCATGTCGCGATGCGAAATTTATCTCTTACCAAAATCATACCATAAAATGTTATGTATTATGAAAAGATAAACCAGATAGAGTTTCTTGCCGGTTCTTCTCGATGACAGTTGTTTTCCGAACCGGTGGTAGCTTTGACGTTCATAAGTGCCATCTCAGGGCCTAAATTGAATAAAGAGTATTTTGATTTTGATACCCCTCAATGCGCCTATAGAAGTTTTCACATAAAAAATAATGCGCATTTGTTTTTTTTTTATTGTAGCACGGCAAAATGACTGCCCTGTGCCTGATGGTAAACACAGTACAATCCAAAAACAATGGCGACCACCGAGTGACACGCCGCTGTCACGCCGGCCTGCGAAAGGCTGGATATGCACGGGCTGATCCCGAAACGCGATCCGCAGAAGCGAATCACTGTGACGGGCTTTTTCGCCATATACATGGTGGATGCGACCCAATCAGGCTGTAAAACACTACCACCCCGCTTTCTATAGAAAGTAACTCGCTATACCTGTATAAATAATTTACATTAAGATTACATTCATTAAAAATAATAATAGCAATTACTAAAGAAAAACCTAGGAATAAATATGAAATTTTCCTTTGTGATAAACTACATTAATTTATATGGAAATAGTGATTATTTTATATGCTTAAATAATATATGAAAGACAATGTACCTTGTATCTGTCCAATATCCTTGTCAGCCCACGAAGTTCAGCCAGATAATAAGTAAGGCTTTGACCAACAACATTCAATTGCTTTAAAACTAACTTCTGTATAGTTGAATAACTCATTTCAACAGAATTACCAAACTTTTTTAAATCGTTAGTTGTTAATTTTTGCAACAAGAACAATTGTAACTCATCTGAAGGTGAACCTGTAATATGATAACTTGAATTTGATATATGATTCTTATGAGTTGCAAAGTGTATTAATAGAAAATATTTGAAAAAATTGAATGAAAAAGAAAGTGAGTGAGTTAGAAGACAGTTTTTTTTTTAAGTCATAACTGGCAAACGAACTTGTAGGTCACCTGACGTTAAGTGATCACCACTGTCCATAGACACTAACAACACCGGGGGAGTCGAAAGTGCGTTGCCAGCCTGTGTTTGGGGAAAAGGGAGTGAGGTGGAGAGGAGAGGGGAAGGAAGGTGAGCCTCTGGTGCTCTCACTAACCGAACGAAACGCAACAATGCTAGCACTGTTACTTCACGTCGGTGTTCTGTGAGAGGGTGGTACTACCCCGGACGAGCTGACCCATTCATGCTGACTGAAACCAGTAATAGCTTCAGCGTGGCTCTACCACTCTTCAGGAGTCAGGAGATCTTCAAAAATATTGACAGAATAGATAGAACGATTGACATTAATTTGCTTTAGTTATTTCATTACATGTTCATACTGTATAGGGAAGATTTGGTCTAACTTTCTTCATTAGAACACCCAAGTGAAGCTGGGGCGGACATCTAGTATATGAAGAATTTTAGAGGTGATATTTTACTGAATTTAAAATTCCAAAATATGCCCATTACGTCTGGGAAGGATCAGATATACACAAGTGTGAGGGTGGTCACTCACAAATGGGAGACACAAAAAATGTAATTCTTTATGCAAACATGATAAAAATATGACATCCAGAATAAACTATCAATAGAGATTGTATTTAAGAGTAATATTAATAATTACCGAACATTAATAATTCCAACAAATCAGCCGATACACCACCAACGGGTACCGATGCAGCATAGTAAGCCATCTTGGTATCCATTTCTAATAATATGTGCTCCCATGCTTCCGTTATTGAAACCATTGTTTGATCAAGGTATGATAGACATTGTACAATTTGTCCATGTTTTTTAGCTACTTTAAACAATTCCTCTGCGTATGCTGACAGAACACTTGTGTTTATAAGTGACAACAAAACATTATTTGTCTGTTTATCCATGTACAGAACTTGCATTATGCTGAAGTCATCAGACAAATTTACATCTAACACCTTATATTCTCCAAATTCATCTTTAGCCACTTGAGCTAAATGTATGGTACCATAAGGATATCTGCCAAATATATTCATATAAATATATCCTGTACCAAAGCCAACCAAGAGCATATTTAATTGAGTCGGATCCTCTGTTTCTTTAAAATTTTTAGCATTGTCTTCTGTGCTTGAGTTTCCACCGATATGTGGCAATTTTTGTAAAAATATAGATGCATCATCCTGAAATCATACCTCATCAACCTTTGATATAAATGAGATCACCCTTTTTACTAGGTCCAGAAGAAGTATAAAATGAAGAAAATGGGAAATACTAAATCAGAAAATAGACACTGTAATTATTAAATACTAGCCTCTGTCCGCGTGGAGTAGTTATTTTGGGCTAATGCTAACATGCAGCAGAAGCTCTCAAGAGGAAAAAAAAAACTATTTTGAAATATTCTTCATCGGCGCTCCGCTGCTATTGGTATGAGCGTGATATATAGCCTATAACCTTCCTCGATAAATGGGTTATATAGCACTGAAAGAATTTTTCAAATCGGACCAGTAGTTCCTGAGATTACCCCCTACAATGCCACAAACTTACAAACTTAATTTCTTTATAATATTAGTTTAGATAATTAATAGAAGCCTATCAATACTATATCAATTAATATAGTCAAGTCACAAGCGAAATCAAAAATCTATATTTGCATTTTAAAATAGTTTAAATGTATAAGTTTGTTAAGGTTTATTGCAGTTTTCATTTTATAGATTCACAAAGGAAAATTTAAAACATTCATTAAAGTCATGATAAATGTAAACTCAGTTCACACTTACATATACATTGTACTCAGTAGCACTATCCAGAGTGTCAGTTCTGACTGTCCAAGTTATGCAGGTAACTCCGCAAGCCTTAGAACTATCAAATTCATCAGCAGTTTCTTGTTCTAGTTCATATTTATCCAGTATTTCTTTATCTTCAATATCAACTATGTATACAGCTCCTGAACTATAACCAACTGCTAAAGCCTGGAAATATTAAAGTGAAACCATACCACAATTCTCTTGTTAGTTGTTTCAAAATATTAAAATAGAATTATGAAGATTGATTGAAATAAATTACAAAAATTAATAAATAATAAAAGTAATATCTATTAGAGTCATCTTTATATATAAATTTCTTCTGTATGTGTGTATGTAACTTAACTACTAAACGGCTCGATCAATTTTGATGAAATTTTGTGTGCGTGTTCCTTTGGTTTATTCAATTGGACACGGTAGGTGGCACTATGGTTGACTTTTATGATTTTTATTTTTTATTATCAAGGCAGGACAAAGTGCATCAGGTCCACTAATATACATATAAAATAGAGATTCTTAATGAGATTTTCTTCATGATATTAAATAAATTACACATTACCTTTCCATCAGGCCTCCATGCCATAGCTCTCACTGTAACATTTTCTTTTGGTGGTGACAAATTCCAAACCTTTTGCCAATGAAGTCTGTGAACTTGGACTTCACCTATAAGAAAATAATTGTGAAATGATCAATACTAAACTTAAGGATGATCAAAGTTAAAAAAACCATATATATATATATATATTATGATGATGATAGACACCTTGTTATATATTCTCTTGTTGTATATGTTATATAGATATCATAATGATAAACATATTGTTTATAGCAACAATAAAACATCATTATTTAAAAAAAATACATACACAGGTAAATTGTGTAAGATAATAAATAAATCAAATTAAAGATTTATTACACGACAGTTTATCATTTTATTCAAAAGATTTATTAAAAAATGTATCAACAATTAATAAATACTAGTATATATCAGTTTTTTGGTTTGTACTGTAAATACAAATAATAATACAAAATTAATTATACACACCTTTAAAATTACTTATAGCTAGTAAATCAAGTCTGTTGCTCCAAACCATAAGATCAACCTGGTAAGCTACATGCCTCTCTCCAACTTGGCGCATACCACAATGATACATTGTTTATATTTGTCTTCTGTTACAATTTATTTTACAACTAAATCACTGTGCTCGACAGTACTATTGCTACTATCTATGATTGCTACTGGTACTGGTAGTCTATGACTGATAGCACAGAGTATCTTATATAAAAGTGGCACCTAGTCTATGTAATTCATCATGTAAACTTCATAATACATAAATTTGTATTCTCCACGGAACAATTATCTTTACAATATGTTCTACGGTATTGTCTGTTGCCTGCAGCTATACCTATGTATCCATCTATAGTACCCCAAAAATCAGCGGAAGAAAACTGTATTCTTTATTCCGTGGTTCCTACTGTGTGGTTATGGCAAGGAATTTATAAGTAAACAACTTATAAATTCCTTGGGCCATTATACTCTTTGCCTTGGGCTATGATTATATTACACTCTGTGCACAGATTGCCAATAAGTACATATACTACGACTCTGTGCAAATCTTGGTGCATATAGAGTACTGTCAGTTTAATCACAGACTACTAAGGGCTCATTCCACTGAGCGTTCACAACACCTAAAACATTCATTGAGCCGTTCCATAAGAAGTCCACGACCGTCGTGGTCGTGGCCAATACGTCCCTCATGACGTCATGCTTATCCTCACGACGACCTATGTCTAGAAGTGGGCGTTGAGAAAATTAGAGGAATTTTCAAAATTAAAAGCAACAAAGATGGCGACCGTGAAAATTTAAAGATTAAAAAACAAGGAAAGATTTACAAAGTAAAATTTTCAATAAGTAAAGTTATATGTGACAGAAAATCATTTACCTGAAGTGGCTTTTTCATTATTCATCTGAGTAACGATTAATTCGTAATTAATAATTAATTACATTATAGATGAATTATAGATTATTTTCTCAATGTAAATAAACGTACATGATAATTATTAAAATTTACTGTTAAGACTTACAAATTATAACGTAACCTCTATAAAGGTTTTGCTTTATTTTTTTAGCTTGCCATTTGTATTATTTACCTCAAAGCTTAAAAACGTCCCATAATGCACTCCACTTGGGTTTACGATTGTAACGCTCGGGACTAAGTGGAACGGCAAAACCCGTGGTTGTGAACGTGATCGTTGTGAGTGCTTAGTGGAACGCACCAGTAGTTTTGTTTATTGGTCTAAACCTAATAACATTTAGGTTTTCGATATGATAGTGGAATTATTATAAAATGTCTGTATTTGAAGATCACACAAGGAGTACTCTTGAGAATTGTTTATCCCAACAATTGTCTGAATTTGAATTGCTAAATTCGATGTACCCAAATGAAGGTGCTATTGTGGTAACCGATAAAAATATTTTAGATCATTTTAACAATTTTTTGGAAAATAAGACAGAATTTGTGCCTAACCATTTAGACTTTACATTAAACCTTCATGTAAGTGATTGTAAGTTAGAAATATGTACAACTTTACCTACATACTACCCAAATGAAGAGCCAGATATTTACTTACGTTGCAATCAATTGAATCGTCAACAAGAAACTAAAATAAATTCAGACTTATCGGACTACATAAAATTAAATCATATCGGAGAAGTATGTCTATATACAGTTATAACATGGCTCCAAGATAATATTGACAATTACAGGCTATTACAAGAAAATGAAGAGAATAAAAATAAGCCATCACCGCACACTGAATTACAGAAAAAAGATAAATATAGCAGGCTTTGGATATATTCACATCATATATATAATAAGAAGAAAAGAGAACATATAATGAAAAAGGCCAAAGAACTAAAGCTAACAGGTTTCTGTTTGCCCGGTAAGCCTGGTGTAATTTGTATAGAAGGTGAATATGATGCATGTCAAGATTGGTGGAGAGACATAAAATCAATGACTTGGAAAAAAATACTAATAAGGGAGACAGAAATATTTGAGTCATTAGAATTAAACAAAAAGTTTTCAGGATTTGAAGAATTACATTTTATAAATAATACTAACGGTAACCGTTCAAATATGAGTGAATTTTCTAAATACATGAATGAACATGGATGTATTCAAATGTTTAATGATTTTTTTGGATTATGTAATGAGTGACAAAGATAACAATAAAAAAGTGTATAGTTGTATGAATAGGTGTTATCACTCATATGATATCCAATTGTGAAAATCTGTAATTGGTCTGTTATCTATTTCAATAAATAAAGATAAAATAAATTATATTGATTGCATTAATACTTTTTTATATTCATTATAATGAGATAATATGTAACTGAGATCAGTGTAAATATAATGAGTTAATAAAACTTAATTATACTTTATATTGTACATATGTAATTGAAAATAGTAACTATATGTATAAAGAGATATATATTTAAGTTATTTTTTTTTTTATTAATTTGATTAATAAAATATATTTTCATATAAATGTGACATTGTTTTATTAAATCTATAAATTTGAAAACAAACTTTTTTGTTGTTCCTATGTTTGTTCATTTCTATAGTTATGTCTGTATTTTCTTAATGAAAGTTTAGAGCTGACTTTGGAATTTTTTGTTAAGTGAGTCACGGGTCAGTTAACTTTGGGAACCACTACTTTAAGATTATCCTACCAAACTTTTGCTTGTCATAATAGCGTCTAATAAACTTCTTTGTAAGTCACAAACCCGTGAATGAATAATGAACAAATGTAAGGTTATATTTAAAAAAACGTGTTGGACTTATGTACATGCATTAAAAGTTATACTTCTTTCGCGTAACAAGATTAAAATCTTTTCAAAAATTTGTAGAAAAAACGACACTAACAATAGAAAAAAGGTATTTAATATATTGAAAGTTTTAATACAAAGAAACAAAATGTTGACTATAGCTAACTTTAGGGTGTCGGTTTATTGTGACGGTTTGCGTGCACATCGTCAAAATTTACTCTCATCATATTTTCCCTAATGCGCCAAAAGAAGTATAACTTAAAAAAAATGTTACAGCACAATGATTTAAAAAAACTTTGGGGCTCATCCATACACATAATAAAAATGAAGAGTCTGTATGTAATATCAAAATATAAAGTTTTTAATGTTTATATTTTAAAAATTAGATATGAAACTATATTCGATATTTTAAAAAAGTGTGTGTGTACTTATTTACGTACACGTGTTAGAAGATATACTTTTTTTTTTATATCATAGGTGGCAAACGAACAGGTGTGTCACCTGATGTTAAGTGATCACCACCGTCCATGGTTATTAATAACACCAGAGGAGTCGCAAGTGCGTTGCCACCCTTTGGAGGGAAGGGTTAAGGGAGGGAGAGGAGAGGGGAGGGGAGGTGGGCCTCCGGCGCTCTCACTGACCGACCGAAACGCAACAATGCAAGCAATGTTACTTCACGTCGGTTTTCTATGAGAGGGTGGTACTACCCCGGACGAGCCGACCCATTCATGCTGAAACCAGTAATAGTTTCAGCGTGGCTCTACCACCATCTAAACTTATTTGGCGTAACAACATAAAAATCTTTTCAATTTTTTTATCTTTCGCCTTATTTTGCGTTTGTAGAAAAAACGACACTAACAATAGAAAAAAGCTATTTAATAGAAAGAAACAAAATGTTGCCTATAGCTAACTTCAGGGTGTCGGTTTTTCATGATGATCGCGCGTCGCTTGGGATCGAAGAGTATCGCTGCACTCTTATCAGGATTAACTTCTATGCGCCATCGTCGAAACCATTCACCGAGTGTACAAACGGCCTTTTTGATGCGTTTCCTAACAAAGTCCGACTATCAGCCGGAAGCGTAAATAACGGTATCGTCAGCATGACAAGTTTTTTTTTAACGTGGAGAGAACATAAAATCCATCATGGACTGTCAGGCCCTCGGGGGAGAGCCTGAACTGAACCGACCACCAGCCTTTGTGATGCCACGCAGAGTTGGTGCCATACGGTGACTTTAACCGGCTAAAACTCCACGACAACCAATGCCGCACTATGGGAGTGTCCCGGGGTTGCATGAGCAAGCTCCGCTACACCCCCGGCGGCAGGCGTTTCCCACGCCGCTCCCGACTGAGGCAGCCCGGTTGTAAGACTGCCTCCCAGCCCGCCAAACCCGTGCAATGGGAGGTCGAGGCACCCGCCTCTTCTCCCCTGGGTTCAGTTGACAGCGGAAAGGCTAAGCCGCTCCGCCGCCGCCCCGCGATTGATTTTTTACCGAGGTTTACTCCTCGTCCACCCCAAAGGTCCTCTAGTCTAAACTACCCCTAAACCTAACCAACCCCCCCCCCCCCCCCCACAACAAACCTAAACAGTATCGTTAGATATTGCCAATGCCTTTAATACCCTTTCCCTGGGTATGCATTACCGAGGCGTTGAAGTACCATCGAATACCCTCATACTTGCGCAGTCTTATAAAGTCGGATCTGGAAGATAGGAGCTTTGAATACATTGAACAGGACGATCATACTCTTAATAGAGTTATGTCATGCGGAGTCCGACAGGGATCGGTCCTCGGACCATTGGTATGGAATATAGGTTACGATTGGACATTGCGTGGTGCTCTACTTCCCGGATCCAACGTGACATGCTATACGGATGGCACGCTCGTGACGGCGCGAGGAATGACCTTTCAGGACGCGATCCAATTAGACTCAGTGAGTGTGGCCTTAGTTGTTGAGAGGATTCAGATGCTGGGTTTGCAGGTAGCGCTGCACAAAATAGAAGCAATATGCTTCCGTGGCGCTCGTAGGCCTCCACACCAGGACGCTCACATCATTGTTAAAGGAGTTCGAATTAATATAGCTTCTACGTTAAAATCCTCGGACTAACGTTGGACTGTCGATGGCCGACAGCCAGTTGGTGGTCGACAGCCACTTTCTACTCTTGGCTCCAAGGGTTAAAATCAAAGTGTGTCGGCACTTGCAGAACTCCTTCCAAATCTGGGTGGAGCTGGCGCCATAATTCCTCCATAATTCTCTATGAAGCGCCAGTTTGGCATAACGCTTTGTCCACTAACAGCAAAGCTGTTCTACGGAAATTACAACGTCTAATAACGAGTAGAACAATACGAGGGGATCGTACCATATCGTATGAGGCGTCGTGCCTCTTAGCAGGATCTATTAGACGTTGTAATTTCCGTAGAACAGCTTTGCTGTTAGTGGACAAAGCGTTATGCCAAACTGGCGCTTCATAGAGAATTATGGAGGAATTATGGCGCCAGCTCCACCCAGATTTGGAAGGAGTTCTGCAAGTGCCGACACACTTTGATTTTAACCCTTGGAGCCAAGAGTAGAAAGTGGCTGTCGACCACCAACTGGCTGTCGGCCATCGACAGTCCAACGTTAGTCCGAGGATTTTAACGTAGAAGCTATATTAATTCGAACTCCTTTAACAATGATGTGAGCGTCCTGGTGTGGAGGCCTACGAGCGCCACGGAAGCATATTGCTTCTATTTTGTGCAGCGCTACCTGCAAACCCAGCATCTGAATCCTCTCAACAACTAAGGCCACACTCACTGAGTCTAATTGGATCGCGTCCTGAAAGGTCATTCCTCGCGCCGTCACGAGCGTGCCATCCGTATAGCATGTCACGTTGGATCCGGGAAGTAGAGCACCACGCAATGTCCAATCGTAACCTATATTCCATACCAATGGTCCGAGGACCGATCCCTGTCGGACTCCGCATGACATAACTCTATTAAGAGTATGATCGTCCTGTTCAATGTATTCAAAGCTCCTATCTTCCAGATCCGACTTTATAAGACTGCGCAAGTATGAGGGTATTCGATGGTACTTCAACGCCTCGGTAATGCATACCCAGGGAAAGGGTATTAAAGGCATTGGCAATATCTAACGATACTGCCAGCAAGACCCCTCCCTGTGCAGTTGCCTCCTCCGCTAACGTCCTAACCCGTAGGATAGCGTCCACCGTAGATCGACCTTCCCGGAACCCATATTGCCTCTCGGAAAGATCTGGTCCTGTTCTAGCGAGGTGCTTCTTTAGCCACCTGACAATAATCCGTTCCAGCATTTTTCCGATTTTGCCCAAAAAGACGATGGGGCGATATGCCGATGGAGAGTCCACAGAGCGTCCCTATTTCCGCAATAACACGAGTCGACCTGTTTTCCACTGTGGAGGAAAAGTACCCGTTTCCAGGCATGCATTATACACATACATTATACAGCCGCGTCAATGTACCGTCTAGTACTTCCATTGCCAAAGCCAGGCAGGACGCCCCCACGGGTCCTCGTCCAAGGTTCTTAAAAGCTTTTCCCTGGCCTGCGCCTTAGCTTTCCTTATGACGTTTTGCAAGATCTTCTTAGCATACTTGTGGCTCTCGTACAATTGCGTCTCCGTAGAAGAGTTCCACCACCGTCACAGCCTTCGGTGCCTAGCAAGGCATGACAACCTACCTCGACCCCCGGAGATCGAGGTAGGTCACTGATGAACAAACTGAAGAGCAAGGGCACGAGTATGGAGCACCTGTGGCACACCTGAGCGTATTGGGTAGGACGGGGATAGTTCACCATCCACTCTGAAGCGGAAAGTCTTATCAGTGAGATAATCGCGGATAATATGAATTAACCTATCGGGTGAGATTTACATAATTTATGGATCAGCTCTCCATGCCAGACCTTAACGAAGGCCTTGGCGACATCAAAGAAGATTGCTATTGTGCGTTTCGGTTTACGTTTCGGATCCGCATTAAATTTAGAGAAAATGTACTCCGAGAGGCGGTGTACTTGATTCGTGCTAGAGTGTTTGGTACGAAATCGGAACTGCTTAGGTGGGATTAATTTTAAATCTGTAATCGAGACCTGGAGACGGTTCAGAAGTAGCCGCTCGTACAGTTTACCTAACGTATCTAGTAAACTAATAGGGCGATAGCTATCGGGAAGCGTAGCTTTTTTGCCGGGCTTGTGAATGTCTATCACTACGGCCTTTTTCCAGACGGCTGGAAAATGACCCTGTGACATGGCCGCATTGAATATGCAGACCAATAGCGTTATGATATCATCAGGAAGGAGTCTCAGTACTTCGTTCCTGATCCCATCGGGACCTGAGGACTTCCTAAACTTTAAACGCTTGATGGCATCTGATACTTCATGAAAAGTGACGGGGCTTAGAGTGTCCGCCGGGGGAGATGCGAGTGAACGCTCTACTGAGTATTCGATCGATTCAATGTGTATAGGGTCAGTGTTTACGAGAGACTCCGCCTTGTCTAAACTATTGAACGCGGGAGGCAGACCTGCGCCTCTATCGAGAGGGGCATAGGAGTAGTCACGTCTGACTTTAATGTTCGCACGAGCTTCCAGTACGCCAAGTGAGTCGGCTGGATAGTCCTGAAGCCTGTCCCACCTGTCGGCCCGGATCTCTGAGATTCGAGCTTTAAACTATTTACATAATAATCGTAAGCAATCGCGATTATCTACGTGCGGGTAAGGGTCGTGAGCTCAAGTCACGGTGTTTTTTTCCGTGATCAACGCTCTCACGTCGTCCGGGAGTATAAAGCGGCGATCGTTTACCGCTTGTATCTTTTTCTAGGACTCCCTGACGGTGGTCTGAAGATAGTTGACCAGGGAATCGATAGATAATTTATATTGTAATACTGATAATACTTAGAATGTAGGAAATAAAATAATATTTTACTAATTTTTATACTATATTTTTTCTATATAATTGTCCCACTTGATTCAATCATTTGACTGGAAATGACTTAAAATTGCTTAAAACTCGTATATTAATAGAGGCAATTAGTGGCAATCACCACATGTTAGAACCGGAGACAAATAAAAAATGTATAGTTACAATTCTTTCTTCTGTTTTTCGCTACATCGCGTCGTTTTTCATTTTAAAAATATTCTGTCATCTTCTTTTTTTTTAATGCGGTGACTAATCCTTTTTATATAAGGTTATTATTGCCATCATCAAGTCGGTAATCGATATAATTAAAAAGCCTGTAGGAGCTTCGGGCTCACTACTATAAGATTCTAGACTGACACGGCCAGCGTTATAATATAACACTTGGAGTGTGTGAAATAGACTGTTTTAATTTTTTTTTTTTCTCGAACTGACTACGCTATTGGCCTTTTTGGAGGCCTCTACAGCTTCACCGGACTACTAAGGCGAGCGCTTAAGGCACTCAGCCGATTTCATTTGGGTAACTAGCTCAAGGGTGCACGGCACACCTCGGCTTGGCCGTTACCTGTTGCATGCAATTCGCGATCTATCTTAGCTAACCTAAGTTAAGCTAAACTATTCATACAGATATGAGTTATTGAAACATGCATGTGTACCAGGCATACGTGTCTCAATAACCCTTATGTGTATTTTGTGTCGGAAAATTTTTTTGAACTATTTCAGTTCGATACGGGTAAAAACAAAAAGAAAAAACCCATCCTCTTTTTATGTGTAAGCGTGTGAGCGTGCACGTGTGTGGAGGTGATATGTGTAGTGTTGTTGCAGTGATGTATTGGTGTGTCACTGTATAGCGCGAGCAGCGTACTCAAGGGCTCCACGCCGAGGGATCGGACCTAGGCTTGAGCCGCTGCCGAGGGGGGCCTAATCAAGTGTGCGGGAGCGAAGTTTACCCCCAGACCACGGCGGCGTGATCTGTGGTTACGCGGGCGTGGGCGTGAACACGCTCTGTTTGGAGAGACAGGCTGGTACTGATCGTTCGCTGCCGTTATTTTGTCGGGAGGATCGGTGAAAATGTTTCGCGGACGTCTTTTGTATCGCGCGGCGTTCGGTACGGTTTCGTAATCCGTGGCGGATACCACTAACGGACTGGGATGATTCGCGGCTTTTTCAAAGTAGCTAGTAGTGAGTGATTTTACGTACATCCAGATCGAGGGCATCTCCAGGTCCCTGTGGAGATCCTCGTTCCGGACGTACCACGGAGCGCCAGTCGCCTTACGTAAGAAACGGTTCTGTATTACTTGTATTCTATCGAAGCTATACGGTGACATATGTGCGAAAACGGGACAGCTATACGTCAGAACGGGTCGGATGCAAGTTTTATACAACGTGAGCTTGTGTCTGAGGGACATCTTGCTCTTGTGAGGGACATCTTGCTCTTGTGTGTTTTAATATATGACTATATAAGGTATTTATAGAGACGCGATCGTACATTTGTTTGAACGACATTTTATTTACAATATTTACAAAAGTTTCAGCCAGCCTGCCAAGGAGGATGACATTCTCGGTAGCTACATGATTCCTCTCAAGCGAAGCGTACCGGTATCTTGATACTTCGACCGGAACGTAACTTCTTCAGGGTGATTGGCTCGGAAGAGTTTGATGTAGCGTAGCTTAGAGTAGTGCTTGGTTGATCCACTTCGTTGAAACCGTAGGCATGTTTTAAACAATCGATGGATACAGTTGCTTCTCTTGTATGCAATTGTAGGGCGAAAACTTCTGTCAAGTACTTTTTAGTGAAGGTTTCTTGAGAGCGACGATACGTAGGAATACATGTTTTTATGATTGAAAATCTGAATGAACAAAACACTGTCGATTTTCTTAATGGTGCGTAGTCTAAATGAGTCTGTAGTCTCCGCAAATATGAAATGTCTCCGTTTTTCTTCTTGACGACATAAGTGGGCTTGACCAGAGACTCTTGCCGGGTCTGTACAAGCATTGACTCATCATGTGTCCCGTTTTGATAGTTTCATACCGATGTGGTGGTATTGTCGAGCACGGCAGTGTATCGTTTGACCAATTGTTTCGATAAAGTGTTCGACGTTTTGATTCGAACGTAATTCATCAAAGTGAATATTGGCGTACCTGGGAATTCAACTAGTATGTTGCAATTTGACAATCCAGGGTTGATACTACGTGTGGTTTCGTGAACTGAGATGCGTGAAGGAACTTTTTTCCAAAATCCCTTCCAAAAAAAATCCAGCAAACTGAGAGGCAGTATGTTACACATAAAGAAGATGAAACTTCGATTACTTTATTGTATTGTGTACAAAAGCTCAAAAAATAATAAAAGATTGATTTTGTAATAATCGGTATTTATGGTGGTAGAGCCACGCTGAAACTATTACTGGTTTCAGCATGAATGGGTCGGTTCGCCCTGGGTAGTACCACCCTTTCATAGAAAACCGAGGTGAAGTAACAGTGCTTGCACTGTTGCGTTTCGTTCGGTCAGTGAGAGCGCTGGAGGCCCACCTCGCCTGCTCCCTCTCCTCTCCCCCTTCCCTGCAAGGGATGGCAACGCACAGGCGACTCCTCTGGTGTTGTTAGTGTCCATGGACGTTGGTGATCACTTAACATCAGGTGACCGACCTGTTCGTTTGCCACATATGACATTTAAAAAAAAAATTACAATTTTTCCGGAGTAAGCCCACAGACTGCATTTGGTATCGATTTAAGAATCGATTTATTACGCTATAGTGCTATTCCCTGTCGAAAAAAAATTTTTTATCATCTTGTCATTTTTGACATGTATATGTGTTTTCGTTTCAAGCCGGCTGTGTGATAGAAGTTCTGATATAATGTTAACTCCGATAATAGCAATAGTAACAGTAGTTAAGTTATTTTTTATACCTCTTTAGTGAGTTTTGTTACTATAGCACAATTAAAAAAAAAAATATTTAGAAATGATCAACTTATCTACATTGTCTTGTTGGTTTTAGTCATTCCACGGATTTTGAGGTACATCGTAACTGGCTTGCTGTTACATATAACACTTCTATTGAAAAATGGTACTACGAGTCAACATCAGAATGGACCTTGGATTATCCTCCGCTCTTTGCCTGGTTGGAATACGGTTTATCATTTGCGGCAGTGTGGTTTGATCCAGATATGTTGGATGTAAACAATTTGAATTATAAATCCGAAATGACCGTACTGTTTCTAAGATTGTCAGTTATTGCTTTAGATTTTGTATATGTCTTTGGTATTCTGAGGTAATATATATTTTATTTGAAATTAAATAATGTATGCTGTTAACATACTGTTGAAATTATGGAAACACAAAATAATATACACTGAATACAAAATGTAAAATATATTTCAATATGTATTCTCACAATCTCTGAGTTATAATATGTAGATATAAAGGAGGACTATCATACTTTCTCATCCTCTTATCTAAACACAACTAACATGTGAATATCAACCATTAGGGACCCACAGTCTTTGTGAACCTTAGCTTTAGAACTTGGACAATCGGATGTTATTCGAGGTTGCTTTTTTGCAACCCATATGTATGTATTAGAGTCACATTTGAGGATTTGTTTATATATGTATCAAAAATAAAGCAGAAAAATATTCTGCTTTTTGATATGAGATTAAAATAATGCATGATGAGAATAATAATATAATAAGGTAATACTATTTGGATTCCTGCAGAGTGTATTAATTTTGATTATATGTCCTCACCTGGAGTAGTAAAGTTATATTTTTTGACTTGATATATGTTTCTGGAACTATCAAGAATTTATCTTAATATGTATTTTGCATCGCATGTTAGTATTGTTTAGTTCAAATTCTAACTCATTTATATTATCTGTAATTGAAAAAACTATTTTCTAAATTTTCAGTTGTATAAACCTTCTTAGTGATCATAAAACAAAGTTGCTGGTGTTTATAATGTTAATGGCATGTCCAGGATTGCTAATGGTGGATCATATACATTTTCAATACAATGGGTTCTTGTATGGGATCCTTTTGTATTCCATGTCTGAAATGATAAATGTAAGTATTGTTTTAGTAATAAAATTCATAACATTTAAAGGGTCTTTCCTGTTTGGGATTTATCATATCATGACAGAATTTGAAATTGTTTAATATCATTAGATGAAAATTCATATATAAAGTTTGAGGTTCATATAGTTAAATGAAATTGCTTGAAATGATTATCAGGTAATGAAATTTCATTGCCATATTACTGTAATAGATTACTCAGTCTAATTGTAATTTTAATTTCGGTATACTATAAACTCTCTGAAATGCAGTTACATATTATATGTAGATAGTAGTTGTTATTATTTACAGCTATTGGAATTTTATATATATTTTTTATAAATAACTGTAGTAATCAAATAACTAACATAAACTTAAACATACCTTGAATTTTACATTCATATAATATCAAATTGAATTGTTTTCTACTTATTCTTCTTTTTTTCCGTATTGGTCCCTAATACATAGTAATATATCTATTACAATAGATATTGTTTATATTATCAAGATTCAAGTATCAATATTACCTGATGGAGAACCTCGGATGAAGAAAACCTTGAAGATCTATTAAGATCCTTTTAAAATAATATATTTATCAATTCATGTTTAATTTTCAAATCACAGTGAAGTATAATATCATTAACCGAATAAATATTTCTTTACAGAGCAATTATCTACAAGCAGCATTTTGGTTTGCAGTATTACTGAATCTAAAACACATATATCTATATGTGGCACCAGTTTATATTGTTTATTTGTTGCGAGCATATTGCTTTTCTGTATCAACAACAGATGGCGTCAGTACAGCATGGTACTCATTCTCAATAGCAAATTTATTTAAATTAGGATTGGTTGTTGTTGCTGTTTTTGGATTCTCATTCGCTCCTTTCATAGATCATCTACCACAGGTAAGTCAATTTATTTGAAAGTAAATGCTTAATAGTAATGTTTCAATGTTATATGGACACTTTTTTTTTTCGATCCGACTACACTATGATCTAGCAAGGTCTTAAGAGCTTCACCGGACTACTAAGGCGAGCACTTAAGGCACTCAGCCGATTTTATTTGACTACTAGCTCAAGGGTGCAAGGGTTAAGCTTGGGCTGTTGCCTGATACATGCAATTCGCGACTTATTTGAGCTAACCTAAGCTAAGCTAACTATTCATACCTATATGAGTTGTTGAAACATATATGTGTACCAAGCATACATACCTCAACAACTCTTCTTATATGGACCCATATTTATTGCACTGACCAAATTACATTTTAGACAAATAAAATCTGATTAACAAACTTTTATTTAAAATCTACAACAGAAAGCTTATTGCTTTGGGGTTTATATATCTCTAGCTGATAACAGTTGATATAAAGGAACCCGCGACCTAGTCTCCGCCTTTTTTAGCTCAACAATATATTTTATATACAGAGGAAAACATAAACATCCTATTGCTGGCCCCATTTCTTCACGGCCAGAAAACGTATCACTAAGCAAGCGGTGCTTTTAAGATCGATTAAATGAAACTATCATGGTATTTTTTTAAATATAATGAAATTTATCGAAATTTATGAAAACACACAGATGAAGCCCTTCATAATTTTATTCATAATTTAAAAAAATATATATATTTTGTCTGTGGACTCTGTGGAAAATTCCACAATTCCGCCAGTGTCATGTAACTTTAGAACAACTCCAATGATAGTACAACAAAAGATTTGAAATTGATTTTAACCACCACCATTTATGTCTAACATAGAACCAAAAGGTAATACACCATTGGGATTAGTAAGCTCCTTAACAACTAAGTTAGTAAATATATACCATATACATATATATCTAGTACAGGTAAGTAAAATGCAATAATTAATTAGAGCTTAATTTTATTCATATTAATATATTTACTCATAAGGGTAATAAAAGGAGTGAAGGATAGGGAGAGGAGGAATTGCATATGGGTGGGACGGGATATCTCCTGGGAGAGTATATCATATAGCGACACACACCGATTTGGACAATTAATGAATATATGGTCCAGATTTCCTTCATCTAAACCACATTCACACAGCGAGTGATCCCGAATTCTAATTTTTGCCAGATGGGCAGGCGTGCAGTTATGGTTCAAACGAATACGGCAGATGACCGATATTGTACACTTGTCTACGTTCCGAAACAAGGAAAACCAGGGTTTAGTAGGAATAGTTGGCTGTATATTACCATAGAATTTCGCCTTAACCTTTTTGTGATGTCTGCCACTGAATATTCCATTCTTTAAACATCTGGTGTTTCTTGCTTGAACATAGATCCCCAAGGATGATCTGAAAATGTTCTAGAGAGCCTATGTTACCAGCTTGTTTAGCATAGGAATCTGCAGTTTCATTGCCTGGAATGCCTGTATAAGAATATATGTTTTTAACTTGACATAAAAAAAGGGATGTCAATTCCATTGTATTTTTTAAATGTATTTTTGAAATTCGTGTTACATCAGAATTTTGACATTTAGAAACCAGTTTGGAAATATCTTTTTTTTTATTGGAAAGGGGATATTTTTATAAGCGCCCCATTTTAACTTAATTTTCATTGGACGTTATATTTCGAAGATACATCAGAGAACTTCTCAGAATTGAATAGGAAATATATAGTGATTGAGACATAAGTAGATTTATGACAATCCAAGGTGAGGTAGTTAGGTACTTCACGGGTCAAAGATATAATGGAAAAAAAAATATTAAATCTGTTTTATTTATTATATAATAAAATAATTATATATTATGTTAATTAGCACCTGATGTTTAAATAAGTTTCATAAGTATGATTTATTATATGATTATTCAATGTTTCTTTGTCTCAGGTATTGTCCAGGTTGTTTCCTTTTAAAAGAGGCTTATGTCACGCGTATTGGGCTCCGAATTTCTGGGCGCTGTACAATTTTGCTGACAAAATATTACATCACATATGTGAGTTTTGATCATTATATAATTTTTATTTTTTAACCGACTTCAAAAAAAGGAGGAGGTTATCAATTCGTCTGTATTTTTTTTTTTTATGTTTGTTACCTCATAACTTTGGATTGGGTGAACCGATTTTGATTATTCTTTTTTTATTTGAAAGCTGGTATTTCCAGTGTGGTCCCATTTTAATTTGGTACAGTTCCGACAACGGCATCCAGTGCAAAACCGTATAAGTTTTAAATTTGCATTAAGTATGTACACGACAAATAGACGAATAACTCAATATTACGCTAACCGATTTCGATAATTCATTTTTTATTGAAAAGGATGTACATCAAGGGTAGTTTCATGAGAGTTTGGTTAGGTTCTGATTATGGGATCCGTGACAAAGTAAGAAAACTTTCAAGAAACGAGCCTACTCCTTTCTTAAGGGCCGGCAACGCATCTGTGTTTCCTCCGCATTGTCCATGGGCGGCCGTGATCACTTACCATCAGGTGACCCGTATGTTCGTTTGCCACCAATATTATAAAAAAAAAATCTTCAATTCTTAGGAGCCTATTGTGCTTATGTTCGTTGCTGTGTTGCAACATGACGCAAGCATTGTAATTACATTACTTAAGGTGTATAATGTGTGAAGCGATGGTAACCGAGTTGGTGGTAGAAACTATCGCGGATTACTGAAAAGGTTGCGTTCGTACCAAACGTTACTTATTGTACAACCAATTGAAACCATATCGCATACCATACCGATAGATACCATACCGCAAAAATGCGCATATTTTAATATACTTAAGGCGGAACGGAGTTCGCGGGCACTGCTAGTAAAATATATTTATGTACACTAAAAATGGAAAAATAAAGTAAATTTTCAAAAAAAAGTATTAACCGACTTCAATATCAATCAAAAACCCATAAGGCACTAAAAAGCGGAAAATAAATAGTTTATCAAAAATAAAACATATGAATATGTGTGCTACCTAGAGATGTACTGGAAGTCGGTACCAACCACCGACTTCCAATACATCTCTAGGTAGCACACATATTCATATGTTTTATTTTTGATAAACTAGTTATTTTCCGCTTTTTAGTGCCTTATGGGTTTTTGATTGATATTGAAGTCGGTTAATACTTTTTTTTGAAAATTTACTTTATTTGAGCTACAGTTTACTTGTAACATTATTATTTTTTGTTTAACATTATGCCTGTAGCTGCTTTCCACCATCGCACTGCTCGTCATCGGCAGGGAATTAATCCCCACACATTGGAATCGAAATGGTCACGGAAGGTCCGGTTCCAAAGGGGTTTCCTTCCACGAACGATCCGGTTGTGAAATGAGCTTCCTTCTGAATTTTTGCCTGGAGACTATAGTATGGGGTGCTTCAAGGGGAAAATAAATAGGTTATTTAAGTGTCGGCAACGTGCATGTAACACTTCTGACGTTACAGGCGTCCATAGGCTGCGATGACCGCTTTATATCAGGCGGTCCGCATGCTTGTTTGCTACCGTCGTGGTATAAAAAATAAAAAATAAATTATCTTTGCTTGGATCTACCAACTTCGGTAACAAAATCGGGCTTTATAATTAAACTAGCCTCTGCCCGCGACTTCGTTTGCGTGTTATAGTTACTTTGGGCTAACGCTAAAGCGCAGCGAAAGCTCTTATAAGAAGAAAAAAACTACGATTTTCATATTTTGCGTTAATTTTCCTATTCTATTGATCTTAGCGTGATGATATATAGCCTATAACCTTCCTTGAATGCAAAATGAAAATGATTGAAATGTATTTTATTACTTATTCCTAGATCCCCGCCACAATTTTTTTCAAGAAAATCTAAATAGTAGAGACTCCTTAGATTTACATTCATATTACATGTATAGATAATTCTGATTAATAAAATTATCATATGGAGAAGTAGTTTTTTCTTAGTTTTTTCCACCATGCAAATCTATAAAAGAATCTTAGAAACTTATTCATCAGTAGTACATCGAAGACTAACATTCAAACTAAGCTTGTAAATGCAGTATCTCTATAATTTTTTTTTTTCGAACTGTCTACGCTATTGACCTAGCAAGGACTTAACAGCTACACCGGACTACTAAGGCGAGCGCTTTAGGCACTCAGCCGATTTTATTTTGACAACTAACTCGAGGGTGCGCGGCACACCTCGGCTTGGGCTGTTGTCTGATTAATAAAGTAAAAAATCCTTAGCAATGTGAAATATTTCATTGCTTGTTTGACTAACCTACCGTCTAATATTTGTATGAAAAAAACAGAGTAAATTGATGACTGATGTATTATTGTTGATTGTTATAAAATTTATTTTGGGAATTTTAGTGATAAAGTATAATCTAATGACAATGAAAAGTGAAGCTTCGATGACCGGAGGACTAGTACAGGAATTCGAACACGCAGTGTTACCAACAATAAAACCTAGTGTTACCTTTATATTAACATGTTTGTCAATGGCGCCGGCTTTGGTAAAACTATGGTGGCTATGTGCTGACAGGCGATACAGAAATATGAATTTTTTAAGGTAATTATTGTGAAATAACAAACATTTCAGTAATTATTAATGGTATGAACAGTATTCACCACGTTAATTTTGGTTACTAGTTACTCGATGCGGTTTAACTTGGGCTTACTAACGAAGAAAATGAAGTCAAAACCTCCCTTTACAGTATGACTATGTAATTAAATAAAATGGTAACTGAACAATTGAACGTTAAACTGTCAATTTTGTAAATATTTTTGAAGATCTTCTTACTGTCTTTTGTCCCACTCACTCGTTCACGTTTTATATGTAAAAATTTTCAACCCAATATTCCACTTTTCCCGTACGGCCTTGTAAATAGTTTCTTTTGTACAATTCTTGTCCTGACAATTACGAAGACAATAAAAAATAAATAGGTGCAGCATACATATATATACATATTGATTTTTCTTTTACAGATGTTTGGTTATTTGTGCAACCTGTTCATTCATGTTCGGATGGCATGTACATGAAAAAGCGATTCTGTTAATCCTAATACCTATGAGGTAAGTTCCACTAATTTTCTATCATAATTAAACTAGCGGTTCCCGCGACTTCGTCCGCGTGGTAAGATTACTTTGGGCTAACACGCAGCGAATGCTATCAAGAAGAAAAAAAAAACCATTTTAAAACATTCTTCATTGGTGCTTCGCTCCTATTGGTCTTAGCATAATTATATATAGTCTAGTCTTCCCCGATAAATGAGCAAGCTAACACTGAAAGAATTTGTCAAATCGGACCAGTAGTTCCTGAGATTGACGCGTTTAACCAACCAACGAAATAAACCAGCTTTAAAATATTAGTATAAACTTAAAATTTCGTTTGTCTTCTTATCGATAATTGCACGGTTAAGGTCAGTGTTGATTTCTACTAAATAAATTTGCTGAAGAGACTTTGTCGGGAACTTAGTTTATCATGTATCAATATTTTGTTCGTAATCTTGTTTTATTTAAGTCTATACTTTGTAATATCGTTGGCATTTTACGTAATATAGTTCGGTTACTGTGCACAAGTGGAAAATAATACCACGGAGCGTGAATTTTGAGATGTCACAAAAACTCTCCGGAAAGTTTTATTAAAGGGACCACCATCTTGTCAGAAGATTGAAAATTTCACAAGGTATTTGTGATATTGTTACCTACTTAACAGTGGCAGTAATAATCTAGAAGAGTTTTTTTTATTTTTTATTGTAAGACAGCAAAATGACTGCACTGTGCCTGATGGTAAGCACAGTAGAATCCAAAAACAATGGCAACCACCGAGGGACATACTATCCATCGCCGGTCGTCACTGTCATGACGGCTTACGAAAAGCTGGATATGCACAGGCTGATCCCTAAACGCGACCCGCAGAAGCGAATCACTATGACGGGCTTTTTCGCCATATACATGGTGGTTGCGACCCAGTCAGGCTGTGAAACCCTACCACCCCGCTTTCACCATTGCCTCGTTCGTTACTCAGCAGGGTGCACCATGTGCAGGTGAGGTTGCCTTGGGTGTCTCAAGTCTTGTGATGTTATTCGACACCCCTTACACCCCCCAGTGGTTGCCAAAAGTAAATAAAAAAGTAATAAAAAATGTTGAATTTATTGTACATTACTGATTTCATATTCCTTCATTCTTATTGGTAATCATTTTAACAACAAATACTGAACATTTATGAAATGTTTTCTTAATATGATTCCTATAGCGTCCTTTACGATTGATATAAGTGATAATTCTATCGTTATTTTAATTAGTTAATATTTAGCCTCAATTTTTTCTGCGGATATATGCTTGCTCAATACTAGGCATACATAATATATTATATGACGTTAAATTGAATATGTTTATTCTTTATAAAAACACGGTAAATTTGCTCTACTATATTATATTCCAAATTTGCTATGCTATACTTGCTAAATTTCTTCTGTATGTGTCGTATGTCACTGAACTCCTCCTAAACGGCTGGATCGATTTTGATGAAATTTTGTGTGCGTGTTCCTGTGGATCCAAGAATGGTTTAGATTTGGCCCTACAATTTACAATGGAACCTAGTAGGTGGCGCTGCGGTCGAATTTTAGGATTTTTTTTTATTATCAAGGCAGGACAACGTTCGCCTGACCCGCTAGTATACATATAAATTTCCAGAACAATATTCTCTTTTATTTAGTGTTTTGCGGCCGTAATGTTTACGTATAGTTAAGTCATACAATACGAAATATTCTCCAGCTGTGTGACGCAATGTGACACAAACGCTTCTGTTAATATGAATATAAAATTATTTTTAATGATTGTTATACTAGTTTTTGCTCGCGGCTTTGCCTTCGTTAATGTTAATTTGATATATCTCTCTGCAATCGTTCATTTTTTTCTGGATCGATTTTATCTTATATCGTTGTCAATATCCCTAACAACGATTATTTAAAATTTTGTCATCGATTGAATAGTCAGGGTCTGAAAGTCTAAAAACAAACAAACTCACCTTCGTATTTATAATATTAGTAAGGAATCCGAAAAAAGTGACCAATCGAGCATTTAATCATACATAATACAGTTTTCTATGTAGTCGATTAAAATTATGAGAGATTTCCTAATGTCAACTTCATCTTATCTATGACTTGTATTTTAATTTTTAATTTATATTTGTTCAATAAATTTGTCTTTTGTTTTTGGCATACTCGGCACTATCTTGTAATATTTGTCTATAACTGTTAAAATGTATAATTTATTGAGAGCTACATGTGTTATTCTTCGTTTCAGCTTACTGTCTGTGTTGGGTGAAACTGATGGGAGATTGTTTTTAATATTATCAACGGCCGGTAATTATTCACTATTCCCTCTCCTATTTCCGAAATATTTGTTACCGATAAAAATATTTATGTTATTAACTCATTGCGCGATTGCATTTGATAACCTTCCAACGTTTTATGACAGACCAGTTAAGGGTAAGAGACGCGGCTTCCTACGCTTACCTATGCTTGGTCAAATGGAATCATTCTATATATACGGATTCTTGTTGTTATGTTTTTATGAGAATATTCTTCATGTAGCATTGGGACTTGATAAGACTTTACCTTTTCTTCCACTTATGATGACGTCTGTGTATTGTTCTATCGGAGTGTTATATTTCTGGATTTCGTATTATTATTATTTCTTAACATTTAACGTTAGTAGAATTCCTACTTCTACCACGTCAGGGTTAACACAATATTCTAAAAAAGCCAATTAGAAAATGTTAATAAATGTAGCTGTAAGTGAAAATATTTGAAGTCATTAAATTATATTTTATTAAACCTTTCACACTGTGTTTGTATTTATTTCCTTAATAATTCCTAACGAGCATTTCTTGTTGTCTTAACAATGTATTTATGTACCAAACATATATCACTGAATGCATAGTAGATACTTTTAAAAATCGTGGTTTTTTAGAATTCCTATATTTTTTTAGACGAGAACCGAATATTTAAGAAGTAATTGGTTGAAGTCTATTCAATCTAGGTCTAGTCTTTATTTGAAGCGCACACAACTACATACATATATTATTTTATTTATATAGATCAGCGGTACTCAATTTTTGTTTAAACGGGACACAAACACGTTTCAGTCGTGGTGTCGCGGGCTGCAAACTACAAATATTTAGGTATTTGTAGCGACATAATTATGTGTTTTGTGGAATTGCATTATTATGTACCGCGCGGGCAGTTCAGTCTCGGCCTGCACACATATAACACACTACTCTTGATTAAAGACTAAAGATTGATCTTTGTTTCATTATATCTACAAACATTAAATAGAGGCTGTACCTCCAAATATTAAATAAAAACACGCGATTTCAAATTAACAACGTATTAATGTAAGGAAAAATGGTTGTCCAATAAAACAAGCTTAGTATAACCTTTATAAGGAACGCATTGCGGTCAGGTTATCTGGGATCTATTTAATTTACTTAGCATGCTCATAGTTTTTCTGATGGACACGAAATTTAAAATAATTGAAAATAAAGTATAATCGGGTGGCCCAACTACAAAGAGGTTGAGGTTGAGTATAGCTGATATAGATATTGCGATTGCGTTTAAAATAACTTTTACACGGAAATCGGGAACATTATTATTAAAAGCTTTACTATACAACATTGATATCCACAATATAAAATGGACGGGATGGATGCACCCTCGTCAACTCTCCCCTGAGTAACGAATATTCAGAAACCCATAAATTTCCTGCGAGACGTACATATGTATGTAGGTGAGTACTTTTCTTAATTTACAGGACTTGTCGGTGAATGTATCTTGCGTGTTTGCTCGAGTGTGTTGTGTTAAATTATTTAAAAGAATAGATTGGATACTTACGTAATACAAGACAAGTTGGAAACGACACGTACGCGTGTTTACCGTGAATAAAGACGAGAGACGCACGTCGATCGCAGTATGAATATTCATCGAGGACTACAAGCGAGGGCGGGGTGTGATGTTACAGATTTAGCAGGAGTATTGTTTGTTTTTTTTAGATTTACCTATACCTATATCACTTTTGGACAAATATCTTATACAAGGATATAAATGCTCAAATATACTCATATTTCTAGCTTTAGTGTCAAATATCACATCACAATTCAAAATCGTCTAAGCGTTACTTCTACACTATTGAAATTGTGAAACTAGGTTATATTTGCTTTATGGGATTGCAAATACTCCATGGTAAGTCTATTGTAACTTGTACTTGTAACTGTCTTTCCTATAATTGTTACCCGATAAATATTAGGATCTCCGTTATTTACCAGGTTCGCGTTTTTAACTTTTTTCAAATCGTTGCTTTATAGCCTAAACGCATTTAAGGAAAAAATCCTATGCCTAAATGACGATATTTTTCCAATTCATATAAAATGTTTTTTTTTTCACTTTTTACGAATTATTTTTTATCTTGCTTGTTTCAAATATTATTTATTGTACATTGACTACAATGCCTTGGGATATGAGGGTCAAAAATTTAATTTGTATATTTTGATAAGGTCAAAATTTATTAGAAGCAACGATAAAAATAAATGCTTTTAGGCTATAAGATAACGATTTGAACGATACCCAAATCAAAAAAGCCAACTTGGTAAATAATGGACACGCTAATAAATATGGGTACGTACTAGTATAAAAATAAACAAAAACCAGACTTCTGATATATTTAACAAATGTGTAATGAACCTGAATTTTGTAATGTCGTCGTATAATTTTGTATTATTTCTAACCGCTAACGTTATTTGATGGTGTACGTGGCGTACAATTCGTACACAATGAAAACGGATTCCACATCTCTATAGTACGAGGAACATTTTTCGAACTTTTTTGTTGATCCCTGGCTGGAGAGGTACACTCTGATTAAGAAGGCCTGTTGTGATATGGGAGAAGAATAATGGAATATCTTTAACAAGCTAGCTACCTTTGAAGCAGACACGTTTTTAAATTTTACAAGGTGACAAGTCCGTTACTGTAATCTGTCAGGGTCTACAAGGAAGTATTGGGCAATATCGTTGAATTATAAATTTTACGGTGAAGATAAACTTTATTTCTGTCATCAATCCCAATTTAAATTAACACAATTTAAAGAGATGAACACTTGAAATCTTGATCAGTATAATAAAAGTATTATTGATTGACTCAAAATCACAATGGAAAATACTTTATTCAGTTTAGGCTCTAGGAAAGCGCTTAAAAATGTCTGAACTGTCCGTGAAATGGTTGTCTGAAATGGTCCGGAAAACAACCTAGACATCGAGAATAATCTGAATGTAGCTTTACTAAGTGTTTGTGGACATACACTAAGTTATCACGAAGGTATTGGGAGAGCTGATTTAAGATACTGAATTCCTGAAACTCGGTCTTTCATGAGTCGCGAGGATATAATAAATTGATCGAACTCTCCTTTTTGTAATATTAATATATCTACGTTAGCTGCTGTCTTTGACAATAAATTACCATAAGACATTAAGCTGTGGGAGTAATAGACCAACTTAGCATTGGGATTATCTATTAACTGACGAATCTTGTGAACTGTGAATGCAGCAGAACTCGGTCTTCTAATATCTTCGTAATATGTAAGTATAATAATTTAATACATATTTGCCGTTAAAGTTATGTTCTGCACAGCTATATTCAAAGCGGTCTAAAAGTTTGCCCAGGATTCTACATATTATTAATGTGTATCAATGATGAATTATGTACGAGTAATACACTGGTTTATTAACGCCGTATGTAGATAACTGAATATTTTCTCGTTCACACACGAGTAGATAGGTAAAGTTATTCGTAATAGGTTCAATCGCTCGATTCATTGGATTGGAAGTTTGAAAATAAAAGTGAAACGGAGCGGAAGGAGCTGTTCATTCAGACTGGTGATTCAGTGTTTTATTACTTAGCTGTACGATTTACGTATAATGGTTGCAAGTGGGACGAACAGTTACTAGTATAAAGGTAAGGGTATTTCTAATTAATGATCAACGACAGTTGGGTAAAGAAATGTTGTAATAAAACACAAGTTCGTCTGTCTGTATAGGGACTTGAGATTACCGTTAAAATTATTTTCATTCAGTACATTCTGGCTGTTTGAGAGTTGAATTAGGATTACGTTTTGGAAACTTATAATACCAACCATTCCAGTATAGCTTATAGTAGAATAATACTGTTTTTTTTCTGCATTTTGATAGGCAACTTTCAAAAACGCAGTTTTAGTCAGGCTTATAGAAAATATCATCAATTCTAAAAATATACTCCAGTAATTCGGCTTCTTAAGAATTATTAAACATTCTCCGATAGCGTCCGAGTTTCTTCTTATACCTATTTTAAATTCCTTTGCAAGGTAACGAGCGTCAATCCTTCTCCTATTTGTTTTATCTAAGAGCACGTATTTCACTTCAGAAATTATAACCTCAAAGACAATAAATTTGGCGGTACTTTTTTCGTATTTTAAAATTAAATAGTGCTGGCGTAATGTGATATTAACAACAATATGTTAAACATGCTGACTTCTAAGTAATCGGAAGATACTAGGTATATCTTTGTTTAGCACATCTACATATTTTTATATTGTTCTCATAGATATTATACTATGAATACATTTCTAGCAACTAATGTATACATATTACGTGCTTATATTTTATGAAAAACGTGACCCACCGTCGTTCGCACTTCTCAGGGTTGCAAATTATTATTATGTTTTCTGATATAGGATTTCTTTAGGTTTTCATACATCGGTAACAACGCATTATTTATTCAATTCTTGGTTGAGAAACAAAAAATGAACTAAGCAAGGAATGGTATTAATAAGCCAGAAAATTTAAAAACACGTTATTGTTCTAATTGCAGCAATGGAATGTGTACTTGCGTGTGTTGAATTAATTTTCACCTGAATAAATTAAGTATGTTGTTTTCAATAAAGTGGGTAATTTTTAAAGCGGATGGCTGAAGCTATCGATTTTAATTCTTAGAACATGTACTGTCCTAATTATTTGCTAACATAAAATTAGGCATCGCAGTTTCAATTATAACTTCGTGCATTTTAGCATGACCTTGTTTTGTAGATTGTTTAGCGACCATTCCCCTCTCCCCTCCCCCTCCCTCCCTTTCCCCTAAACACAGGCTGTCAACGCACTTGCGACTCCCCTGGTGTTGCTAGTGTCTATGGACGGTGGTGATCACTTAACTACAGGTGACCCACCTGTTCGTTTGCCTGCTATGACATTAAAAAAAATTAGATTTCTAGATGATCATAATTTGAAGTATATGTTATTTTGTCCAGGTTAATCTTCTAACGGATGAGACTTTCAGGACCAAATAGAGGGCTTTCGGATTAGAATCATATCGTTAAAATCGTTATCGTTATCGTTTTCCTTAAAGGCAATAAATAATTGTAAAATATAACCGAGGTAACTTAAATGTAGTGAGAAGGTTAAGCAGAACTAACAGTAAAATTACATTAAAAATAGTAAAATACATCTCACCATGAAACCAAATAAAACAGCTTGCGAGAAAAAAGGCATTTCACGAAAACGCAATTGTGGGCATCAGACTGTTCAGTTATTTCTAGAAATATTTATATCTATAATATAAGAAATTTATTCTAAAAATTAAGTGTGATTTATTGTTTATCTATACTTATATATAATTCTTCTGTACTTGTGTATATAAATGAACTCCCAAACGGCTTGAAAGATTTTGATTGAGGATTTTGTGTGTTAAGGTGCATTCAAAAATTTAGATTTGATTCAAGAGTTAACATTCACAATTCGATCCGGTAGGTGACTCTGCGATCTGATTCTAGGATATTTTTCTTATCAGGGCAAGACAACTTCCACCGGACTCGGTAGTGTATGAACGTATTGACATAGAACTATGATCATACGATGCGGATTTTTTCGTAGATGGTTCTAGATTTACTTTTTGTTTTCTGTACTTTTTAATGCCCAACGAAGCGGGCGGAAGTCAGCTACTAATAAATATATATACGTACACTTCAAATATATAATTGTATACTTGGTATAAAACTACATTCATCCGTTTCTAATATTTTGTTTAGTACAGGATCAATCAAGCCTGTTCAGGGAATATATATAATATGTTTACCGCCCACGCTAGCAGAGCACGTAACAGAGTTTACGTCCGCGGAACACCGGTTTATGACTGCTGAGTAGATTGAACACCGATCCAAGAGAAGGATTATTCCCGCTCGGTGGTCGGTACGTGCTTCTCGACCGACTTCTATACTTCATATCAGTAGTTAGCCTGTATACATACCATGAACTTTTGATTTTATACAATGCAATGATTGCAGGCGCATAATTGAATTTTACTGGACTTTGGATAATATTTGTGCAGTTTAGCGTCGGTTGTGAATTCTCAACCAAATAAGAGCAAGCTAAAATATATAACGAAGGTGTTTTGCTATGTCAGACTTGTTGACACTCGCAACTTCATCTGTGTATTTTCTTATTTTATGTAGAGAGGAAAATATATAAAAGAATTGAAAGCATAAATATCCTTTGATTACATAATGTTTTGTATACAATAGTATACATTTTTGCTTCCATAGCTAAACAAAAATACACATCGTTGAAACCGTCGTGCTTATAAAAATCATAGATTCTTAAAACCTTACTAACCTTGTAGTAAATTAAGGTATCGTGATGTATTTTTATGATAAGGACCCATTCTCTGTAGAGTAAAATTAAAAAAATTGAACGATTTCTCTTCAGTAGCTTCTGCACGATGTTCGCATAACGGACATCTATAATTTTATTTAGATTGATATTTCATCTAAATCAAACAATTTCTCGTTACAATCCAACAATTCCGCAAAGATTCCAGTGAGTCAACTATTTTCATAAATGTAAATAATAGAGATGATAATTAATCAACATCTTAAAGTGCTGGCAATATGGAATAATGTATTTGTAGTTTATTATAATTCATGCATCGAATTAATTATACAAAGCTACTACAACTTTTACAACTGGATAAAATCAATTATAGGAATCTTATCCTAATTATTATTATAGATGTGAAGATGAATTTGTTTGTTTGTTACGCTTTCACACCTCTAGGGCCTTAGCTACTCAAAAGATTCTCACGAAATTTTGCATAGGTATAACGATATCAGCGCCTTACAAAAGAACAGCTGTCACATTTCATTTAAAAAAATGTTGTGTTAAACACGGATATGTGAAATCTCTATTAACACGAGCAAAGCTACTGAGATCTAAGATAATTTTGCTATTTTATAAGTTCAGTAATCGTTGTGTGATAAATATTTTCGGTCTTCTGTTTATGTAATTCGTGAATAAATACTTACATCTCAAACCCCGAAGGACCGGCTAAGTAGATTCATTTGATTACATGCCAGAACTCACTCGATCAAAGCCGTATGCCGTAGCTTTATGTGGGCGATCGTCTGTGACAGCGAATTCAATGAATTTACACGTGACACACTTGCTCATAATTTTCCTACCTACTTATCCTGTTACATAATACGCTCGAGTGAGGTGTATTACATAAATAATGTAAATAACCATCCCTAGTTGGAGTGTGTACGTAAGGAACACAAATCATGTCTACTATGTACATACGTGGATACTCACATAAGTAGGTTTTATCTACATAAACTATAAACGTATTTTAAACAATGATATTATAACTAAAAAGCTGATTTTAAAGGTTTTTAATAAACTTCACGTGAAGCCGATAAAATAGAAACCTTTATTATTATTATTATTGACATATAAAAACACAAGACACACAGTCTGGAATAAAACTAGCGCTCAAAGTCGGCTGAGTGCCTTAAGCGCTCGCCTTAGCAGTCCGGTGAAGCTTTTAAAGCCAATAGCGTAGTCGGTTCAAGAAAAAAAACTAGCGCTCAAAACCGGCCGCAAAAACTCCATAATATATGTACATAGTTATACGATAAACTTAAGATTTTGCAGATTCAACCTTACCTGAATGATTTAAAATTGTTTTTACAAGGACGCGAGACTATATAATAGTTTTGTGATAAACTTATGATTTTGCAAGTTCAACCTTAGCTGAATGATTTAAAATTGTTTGTACAAGGACGCAAGCGACGCGAGACTATTTGAAATGACTGCATAATGCACTCATTTCTTTGTGCCGCCTGTGAGACGTTAAGTGTGCATCTTGGGTTTTTTGTATATCCATTGTGGTATATTTTGTATATCAATTTTTCAATTAGTTGTAATTTTAATAATTTCAATTAAAATTAATTATATATTTTGGTCTTTTTTTCTTAATGAACTTGCTTTTAATTAATATACAGCTTACTACTTTAGATGCTTTATGATATAAGTAGCTATCGCTCGTGTTAACGTGACTTAACGACAATGCATACGTACTTACTTATATAATGTTTATTCAAATGTACAAGGATTTAATGAATTTCGTGGTCACCAAGACATACTGCATCAAAACGAAAATATTCTTTATTCAATCTAGGCCCTGAGAAGGCATTTATGAACGTCAAAGCTACCACCGGTTCGGAAAACAACCCAGTCATCGAGAAGAACCGGCAAGAAACTCGATCTGGTTTATCTTTTCATGTTATACATTTTTACAAAACAAATAGTTACATTCGTTATTAGTGGATGCACAGAGAGGGGCGTCATTTCCAGACGTTACAATTGTTCACGTATTGATCCACCCTATAATAGCCTTTAGATATTAAAACCCGCTTGACATGGTTCTTGAACTCACTGTCCGGCAAATCGGTAATGTGTTTTGGGACTTTGTTATATAACCTAACACTGTTACCAAAAAAAACTTTTTTTGGACTTAGTGAGCCTGAAGCATGGAATGACTAATTTGTTGCTGTTTCTAGTATTTAAATTATGCGGTCTTTTACTAGATCCAGCATATCTAAGTTTTTGCGGACATGCATTAAATTATCAAGAATATATTGGAAGGGCAGAATAACCAAATTATATTGGCATAATAACATAAATTATACATATCATAAGATAACATATAACAAGACTATAGACTCTAATTTGTATACACTACATATATAATAAGTCCTATATATTTATCTAGTATAATGGTCTAATGTAATCTTATGTTCGTGGCTTAAGCTTGCGTTAATATAGATTTGACCTATCCCTCGGGAATAATAGTAGTCCGGTGAAGCTGTTAAGACCTTACTTGGTCAATAACATAGTCAGTTCGAAAAAAAATAATCGGGAATAGTACTTTTTTCTGTATAAATGGGTTTTGCTGTACTCATGACAACATTTATGTAAAATTTAATGATGATCGGTTAAGTAGCGATTCAGCATTCAGCGACCGCGGTGCATTTAATATGAGACCTTTTTAAAGCCAGAGTTCAATACGTATTTAACTTTTTTGTAATAACACCGTCTATGTTTAGCGTGTTTACCGTCTTGGATCATATCGTCAAATGAGATTTATTGATGAGATTAAACGCTAAAGTCTATAATAGGATACAAAATTTTAAGTATTTTAGATATGAATATAGCAAGAAATGCTATTTCGATTCCATTTCTAGCGACCGTTTTAAAGTATGAATAACTTACAGATTTTTATAACTTTTAAAACTTTAAGTTATGTTCACTACTATCTATTAACATAAATTTATATTCAGTGATGTCGAGAGCAAAGTTTTTGGTAAGTGGTGATGTTGTAAATTTCGCTGAACTTACAAACACTCTGAATGCAGATAGCATTTTCAATTTAATCAATCTTTAGGACTTTCAAACTAGAATTAAAGCCGAAAGAGGTTAGTAAGAAAACAAATCGATTTCGTTGAATATCAAAATCAGTACACCGCTAGACTTCCGAAACAAAAATAACGCGAGCCGGCAACGGCAGCGCAGTGCATTATATACGTAAGAACCCAAAATTAAATATAGCTATAATATGTATAACTTTGTACATAGAAATATACCTTTTATGTATACTTTATATAGATACTTCTCATAAGAATATTCATTGCTTCAAGTAATAACAAAAAACGGTTGTGTTTTAGCTAAGAAAATGGCGCACATAAAATTAGGGAAATCAAACCTTTTGAAATTGGTTTAAACACATTACAATTCAATGCCATCTGATATTTGTACATTAAACTAGTATTTATTTGCACATTTGGTTTGTTCTATTGTGACGTCATATAAGGATTTCGTTACCTTATTTAAAATATCGATTGATTTACTTTAAACTGGCGAGCCGACCCGTCTTCGCATGGGTGCAGCAATATACTAAATTGGTGACAGAAGTGTTTAAATGATTTAGATAATTTTTCTGTCGCTTTCATATTTACAGTACCTAAAAGTCATAGAAGCTACGTAAGTCAAGGAATTTATAAGTAAGTTGTTTACTTATAAATTCCTTGACGTAAGTTTAGTAAGAATTTTCACAGAAACGGCTTCTTTTTTGCGCATAAATTTAAATCTGTGATATCTTCTAAATTATATTTAATAAAGGGCAGTTTTGATTTACATTAAATACCCAACGTAATGAAAGGACGTATCTGTATAAAGACTAATACTATATTTGAGACAATAGCGTTGCAAATAATCAATTTATTCTTTAATAATATGAAAAAGAGAAAAAATAAATTCTGTAGTTTATTCTTAGGAGATATATGTATATACCATTTAGAACCTATTCTGTAGGAATTTTCAGATGTACAATTCTGTAGTTCATTATTTTTATGTATCTCATAGCCAACGATGCCAATATAGCTGTCTGAAAATTCCTTTTTACGACGTCTTTACAATTCGTCACCTTTTCTCTTCTTCATATAGATGTTATATACTTACAAATCTGGAAGAAATTTTAGTAAAAACCGTATAAAATCCATTGCTTAGAATAACTAAGAACTAGGGTAAGACAGAAAGACACGAAAAGCGAATTAGTTTTGTAATATTGATAGATTTTTAATTATATTAGTAGAAACTGACCCATGTAGATGTAAAAAGTAATTATTTGTTTTGAGTAGACAATCATTTTTTTTTATAGAAAGTGTTTATTCGTCCGCTAAACGCATGAATAAAATAATTTAATCATCCGATTATTCGGATTACTAGATAAATCATACAAAATGCGTTGGATTGCATACGAAAGTATCCACTTATTATTAATTTTATGTGTCGGTTAGGTTAGGTTAGACTCGCGATCATTGAGGCGATTCGTCCAGTATTTTATGAGTGGATGCAAAGAAGCCATGGTGTCCTCACCTTCAGAGTGGTGCAAATACTTACAGGACATGGATGCTTTGGCAAGTATCTGAACAAGATTGCTGGGAAGGAACCAACAACGAAATGCCATCATTGTAGCGAGGAAACCGACACTTCGTTGCACACACTGGCTGTATGTCCGGCGTGGAAAGACGAAAGAAGTATACTTACGGTAAGGGTCGGTAACGATCTATTTCTCGCAGCAGTAGTTAAGGCTATGGTGAGCCAGGAGGCGGCCTGGAATGCTGTGGTATCCTTCGCCGAGAACGTCATGTTCAGGAAGGAAGCTGCGGAAAGGGATAGAGAGAGAGATGCCAGCGCCTCAACTATTCGCCGGCGAGGAACCGGGCGAGGAGCCGGGCGAGGAGCCGGGCG